>NIJG01000358.1:127567-140483 GCA_002201625.1 Euglossa dilemma
ATATTATATTTATATATTACTTTATAAATATATGTTTATATTATATAAACAATCGTATTTTGTCAAAGCTGATTATATACTTTTGAAGATACAAATTCCACTAGAATGGCACTACATATTTCGTAATCATTTCAACGCTCTACCTAGAACATTAATATATTTGAAGATCGTGACACATCCGAACAGTTAACATCTGACCAATTGTCACTTTGCATTACAGCATCAACTGAAGTCAATTAATCTCGAAGTAAAACGATTTGGTTATTTCATTGTAAAGCAGCTGCTTAATCACGACGAGGCTTCTACGAACAGTAGTATATTTCAATAATCAGATCGAAGGTCAAATTATTATATTGTATCTATGAAACGAATAAAGAATTAAAAAAAACATAATAAAACCATTAAATTTCTTTAACAAATTTTATTCTATATTTATTAATATATATCAATGGAATTATAAGTTATCAGGTCACGTACAATCTCCATATTTCTAGAAGCTAATATTAGGTGGAAGAAATAAGGGAAAGATTTCTAAGAAACGATTTTATATTCCTGGAACACCTTAAAAGACATACAACGGCATAGATTAGCACGTTCACAGGCACCCTGACCTTTCCCGACTCCAGACCTACGCAACCCAAGTACACCCCCACTCCTGCTCCTCCGCAAAAATCCATTCCAGTAATAATCAAGATTCCTAGCTAATAAGCCAATCCCCAAAACACGGTACACTCTACTTCCTAAATAGAATTCGCTCGTAGCTTGCTGCAACAAGTTACATCATACCGATCTAACCGTCACGCGTGAATATGCTACGAGTTAGAAAAGTTTCAGCAGTTGGTACTTTTCTCTCCCGTTACCCAACCAATCGCACGAAGTCGATTCGACCGCTGATGTACGCGCGAAGTAGCTCGACCTAACCTAGTTTACGCGTAGGCAACGTACAACGTAAATTGGTACGGTCTTAACAATAAACAGTTTCAAAAGCTTCTTAATTAATTACCGATGTTATCGGATGACGTTCGAAGGTACGATCGTGTGTATACCTATGCTAAGCTATTCAACGTGTTAACCTATTTGCATCTTCGCTCTACACAAAGTCTTTCAGAGTTCTGACTGAAATTAAGCGTAACAAAGAAACTTTTATTTATATTCAATCGAATTATATATATTATTATACATATTTTATAAATTATACTAATTATTATTTAGTTCATATTTTAAATTTTTTTACATTTAATTTAAAAATATTATACAAATNNNNAATATTATATAAATTATACATATTTTAAAATAAGATCATTCTGTGTGATGTTATAATATAAATATTTATGTTTCAATATAGCTGTATGGTAAATAAACTTAAATTGGATAAGTAACAATTATCGAGTGCGGATTATTCTATTTAACGATGCAAATAGGTTATACTATTGAATGCCGGATTATTAACCTCTTGCACTTTGAGAATTTTTTTTTACTGGATCGAACAACGACTCTAACGTACTTTTGCAGGGAGAAATTTTTAGAAAGGAAAAGTTTCGTTTTGGAAAAAATAGATTATAGGCTATATGTTGATTTATTTATACGGTGATAACTTTTCATTATTGACTTTTTACGGTTATCGGTGAAAATGAAATTAAGTAACAAGTTGCAAGTTATCAGTGTGTTTATAGTGGCCCCAATGATATTGCACGATTTCACTCCCTTTATCAACTTTTTAAACCGATTATCGAAACGAGATAGAAGGAAAAATAATTCTATTAAGCCTATTTTTTTAATTAAAAAAGGAAATAGTTATTTTGATATGCCTGTTATGTAAATATCGCCGATAATATTAGATAATATGTTCCTTATGAGGTGATATTAATTTTTAGCCTATGAAAATCGTTGAAAGAGTATAGTAGATTGTATCGACATAGTGTATGTATATGAATATAAAAATATTACTTTCATCGCTATTAATTCTTATTTTTTAAACAATTTTTTGGTGAATTCAGCAGTTAATTAAGTTAATAAAGTTAAATTAATTCAATTTGGTTAAACAATTTTTTTACTTCATTTTTCAATTCGTCTAATGTCAAAAATAGAAAATAAAATTATTTTAGAAGCGAAAATTCAAAATTAGCCTAGTGATTTTTTTAAACTGAAACAATAATAGAAGGGCAATTTTTCTCTTTTTTTGAAATTTCTAATTTCTTATTAGCCATTATTTTACCTTTAAAATAAATTGTTTCAGATATTTTACTTTTGCGATTATTAAAACATGCAGTTGTTTTTAACTTAAAAATTACTTTAACTAAAATCAACATTTTTGGTCAGATGACAATTATGAATACATTGTATTATATCATATATATATCTTTGTCATACTGTTATAATAATTATCATTTATTAAATATGTATGATATATGTAGGTACTCGTTAGTCTATTCTAGCTTTAAAAATTAATACATAACAACGTGTCTTGTATTAAGCCAATGTCATTTCAAGAATGATCTCATAATCCAAGACAAAGAGAAGACATTTTAAAAAAATTAACATAACCATGTTACATATTAATGTTCTTAGTATCCAACACGGGAAAGAGAATGATTTACATTTGGCATTAAAGACAGTTATAATATTTATGAATCTCGCCTAACAGAAACTTTTGTATTCTCCCAGAATACGTTTGGAAATGTTGTATGTTGACGAGACGAATGAAAAATGGTGCGACTACTTTGTAACAGTCATGTAATCATAAGTCAAATATTATTTCAGAAATAATAACCCGTTTCATATTATCACTTATATCCATTCATATATTCACATATACATACGGATTATATCGATACGTTATTTTCATACTGGTTGCTATAATTCCTCGAAGGCTTATTTTTTTTTTAACTTTTTCAGCCTCAGTAAACTAGAATTTTGAAACAAATGACACTCACTTTGACACTTTAATATGTCTGTCATTAACGAACTTCATCGAGTTTCGTAAAATCGACTCGACAGACAGCAAGGACTATTATTACACCAACAGTCAGCTCTGACCAGTGACGATTCAGGAACAGTGCCAGTCGCGTTCTTGCATGAACATTGTTGTGTCGTATTTAATAAGACATCGTGAACCAAACGTGCACGAATAGACAAACTGGTATACAACACAGCACTGTGAATACGAACATGGTCTATTTGTGCCCCTTATTTTGATCGATGATGCAACCTCTGCATTTTTCACGTGAGATCACGCTAGTAGCTCCACCTCGCTGCTTCCATTCGCACTATTCCTTTGCTATTTTCGAGCATATTGGGTCGCCACTTGAACGAACACCTTTCGGACCCTGTTTATGCGAACCTCGCTATTATACACTTTGAACGTTTGTACGTGTTCATCTAGAATGTCACTTGTTAAAAACCACAATTTACACGTGCTATGAAAAACTTACAAAAGCGAGCTAAATTATCGTGGTCACGGTAAATACAAAATGTAACTGCGTTTCCACGTGATTATTAACACCATTTATATATATATTATTATATTATATACATATATTATATTATTAATTCCAGTGGCGGAAGAGAAGCGATAATAACCGTATCATTATTGTTATTATTATATTAATATATAAGTATTATTATCTAGAATAGTAATAATAAATATAATACGAGACTCCTGCTTAATACCATTATAATATAAAGTTATAGTATAGTAGTATAATATAGTAGCAGTATAATTATAGTTAATAGTTTTTGAAGTTTACACTACAAATGCCTTTAAAATGATAAGTGTACGATCACTTTCATAAATGGTTATGTAACTACAAATATTGTAGCGCGTTCAATGAAATTTCAAATTTACTAGTTGTATATTGTTAAATATCGAAAGGTTAACATCGAAGCTTTTTAACGCTCAACGTGTTATTGTTATTGAATACGAAACTTCGGCGAGTTCTTATTACGAGATCCTCACCATTGTATACCTAATTTTATGATAGGTGAAAGTCCACTAAAAGACGGAAACGATAATTTTACGGAAGTAAAAATAAGATAGAATTGGCACTTAAACTTAGTAGGAAAACACCGCGCAGGTTATAAAACAGCGGTAAATATTTCGCTATTTCTGAAGGAACGCTATGTAAAATAATTATGTAACTTCTGTTACATATTCTTATATTCATTTTTTAATTTATTGCTATTAAAGTTATTATATATTATCACCGTAAAATGTAATAATAATTCTATGCTCAATATATAAAAAAGGGGAAAAAAATAAATAACTTACACGGAAAAACGCATTAGGCGTGTTATTAGGAACACCTTTTTCAAATCTGTGAATTTGCACAATCCTAACTTTTATTTTGTTACGAAAACATGGAATTTTATTTATCACATTTTCCAGTGAATTGTAAAAAAGTCACGATATTTTTAAAAAATTAATTTCTATAGTTTTTACTGTATTATTTAAAATAACAATAATAATATATAAAATACAGAAATAAAACAATTCTATATGTTAATTTATACGCACTTACTTTTTACGTTATTCTAAAAGAATATCATAGACTTCGAGTGTAAAGGATTAGAAAATAAAAGATAAAGATAAATGTTCTTTGATAAAGCACGTAAACAACTTATACGAAAATCAATGTTATTTAATAGTATGACAGGTATGAATAGAAATATCTGAAGATATTCGATATACCATTACAGCAACAATAAAAGAAGATAAATGGTGTATCGAATTTAGCAGATTGCACACGAATGACGAGATATCTCGAATTTTGTATTGCACCATAGAAATCAATCGTGAGATATCTCTTATTTACCTCATATCTTTTATTGTGTATCGGTAATCTTAAGACGATTTTCCATTTAACTCACTAGCGCCACTACACTCTATATCTGCGGTAAATATTGATCGTAACTACCGTAAAATATCGTTGAATTATTTTCTAATTTTCTTGATATAATCTTGAAACTGTCTTCTTATTACGCCCGTTGTATTGCTTGCATAATATCGGTTTCACAAATTTTTCGACTGTATATGTACGACCGTACTCGTGAAAGGGTTAAGAACAGTCGTAAACTGGCTAGTTGCTAGACACGAACAGTTCTAAAAGTTTGGTCCGCAATGTGTTAACCCCTTGCCATACTTTGACGAGTCTGATTCGTGATAACAATTTTGGACCAAGCATGGATATCACGAGTCAGACTCATGGAAAGAAATGCGAGCCAAACGTAAACGTCATCGCTTGGACACGGATTTCGTTGAGTTAAATGAGCCGTTCAGTGCACACATCGATTAACTCCACTTTTTGAGAAATCTTAAATTTAAGCGTCGAAGCACTTGGTATAGTCATAACTTTTTATATTTATAATAGCTTTCCTGAATAATAAAGATTGACACCATTAAACGGTAAAATTTGTTTGGCCATTGAAAAATAAGTAATTTATTTCAGAAGCCATTTTGATTAACTCCATACTCTAATGTAATCGTTGTTTATAAAATGTAATACAATATAATCAAAACATGTAAAAAGAAAGCGACATTTCATCTAATCCAAATGACCCACCTAGATTTTTTTTCAACAAAACCTTTAGAACAATCAATCATTAACAGAAAAGTAACCGTCACAGGGTTTCCAGTAAATTGGCTTAAAATACGCTGGATAAAGTTAGAAAGGTCCAAACCCCATCTCATACAATTCAAATGTGATTATAATGAAGATACAGAATTTAAAGCCATTAATTTAAGAAAATCTGTATTAGGTAGACCGCAAAGTTTGAAAAATATATATCAGCCTTTATTATATCCTAAAGGTAGAACTGTGACAAGGGAAAAATGGAGAGACATGATGAACCTGCTAAAATTCATTCCTCCTGTTGAACATGATTACTATAAAAACTTGACAACAAATCGAAATGACGAATCCTCGCATACAGCTGATGAAGAAGACATTATTTATAATATTGCTGATGAATTAATCACAAATAATATATTATAACAGAACTGTCAACATTCATTTTTATGGAAAAGCTGTAATAAAAATATATAATAACTAACTTTTTCTGTAATAAAAAACTTAAAAATTTAAAGACTGAATTTAACTTTACTACTTTTTTCAGTTGCCAAATTGATTAACTCCACCAGTCACATAAAAACTGTAACATTACTGACGATTATTTTTTGGCTATTCTTTCTTATTAATTTTATATACCGTTAGATGAAAGCTATATCTGTATTTATGCATTCTACGTTATATATTTGAATTTGTATTATAACAGGAATTTTAAAAAACAATATACATTATTTCATCGCATTTCTCAACCTTCTGTTTTATGGAGTTAATCGATGTGTGCACTGAACGGCTCAAATAGTACTTGCACGCGTAGACTTTGAAATTCGATGACGAATTTGCTCTTATGCGAATAAACATTTGCAAAAAAAACATATAAAAAACATTTTCCAACGACGTTCATACGTTATCCCGGGTTAAAAAGTTAATATCGATAACGAGATCTCTTGGTCGATTTTGTTTCGCAAACAAATTTTTATAATCGACTGCAGAATTTATTCAGAACAGTCATCGGTGTAAAGATCTTATTTTCTTTAGTAGGTAGGTGTTATCTGATCGACGGTAATCGCGTTTTAATATTTCCTTCGATTCTGCGATGGGAATGTGTCACGTAATATTTTTCTTTACTCTGACCGCTCAATCTACGTAGGTCTTTATCAAGATATTTCTTTCATTGGAACTGATATAGATCTATTGCTAAACATATCGTTTCCTGTCCGACAATCGTTTATTCTCCGATCCATACATTTTTGGAATAAATTACAAATGCGATTTTAATGATTTTGTTTACAATACGAAAATAATTATACGTGGATATTGTGTTTAGAGCAAAAAACAAATGTCACATAAATATCGCTCAGATATTATTTCTTATATTACGATAAATTATATAAATATAATGATTCGCATACTATATTATTAAATAAGAATTCATATTTATCACAACAATATCGAGTATTTCTCGAAAATTAAATTTGAATGAAAAGTATTTAAAAAGCCTGTAATAAAATGAATTATTGAAATATTAAATTTATATGTAACTTTCTGTCCACTATTACATTTTTTAAATTTTTAGATAGAAGTAGTTAAAACATATAATTTCATCAATTAAAATATTTAAATATTATTACCTAATTACCAAGTCTGAAAATTTAAATTTAAATTCAATTTTAAGTTCTACAATAAATACTATATTGATAATAAATTATTGATACCTAGCAATTAATAAATACGTTAGAGATAAAAATTAAATAAAAAATATAGAATTAGAAGCAAAATAGGGAAAGTTCGTTTTAACAATTTTAAATGCGATAATTCTGTTGAAGGCAACATAATTTTTCAAATGATAAATAAGAGTATAATTATAAAGTGATTAATAATACAACAATTTTTTGTAGATTGTTCGTACAAAAATTTGTAAAATATATAAATATAAAACAAATAGAAGAAATACAATATATAAAATATGCAAGAAATATACAATTTAGAAAATTTAAATAACAGTAGCTATATATTCAAAATTCTTCAATGATAATACAAATTCCAAATATAAATTTTCTTTTAGCAAATAATAAATTTTTACTTATCTCAGACATCGACAATTCCATAAAATAAATTTCTGACTTCCTATTTTTTTACATATAAAAATCCATGAAATCTAACATTCGCATAAACATCCATAATTTTCCTCTACCTTACAATACACGTTCATTCGGTTAACTAGACATCAGCAACTCCAATAGTATTTCCCGATTCACAGCATATATATATATTAACGATATTTGAAAGAAAAGATAAATTGGACTAGTGTGCATGGAATATCAATATGAGCGAATTTAGGTTGCTATGAAATACGAGTATGCGTGTAATAGACTATATAATGATATGGATTATATATATATATACGTGTATATATTCATGTATATTCATATTCTATGAAAGAAGAACGGTCAAATGAGACAGTAAATGGAAATGTTAATTGAGAAATCATTGAACTTGGAACAAAAAGTAACATTCTATTCTCAGGTAGATGTTTTACCTTCCATTTACATACGAAAAGACTACATATAAAAATATAAGAACAGATGCTTGAATTTAACGTTAACCCTTAAATGCATGATGGGCTCCACAGAGTATTAACTACTATAGTTAACGACTATAGTCAGTCATTAAAAAGAAGTAGGAACATCTTACCGATTTTTATATAACTATATTCAATGGTTAATGCCTCAGCTACTAAATGGCTACGGGTTTGAGACATTTATCCCGCTAATACTGAGTTTTTATATTATTTTATTGGGTTGTCCGGAAAGTTCGTGCCGATTTTAGGTAGGTAGCGTGAGAGACCTGACTGAATATATCACAATTATTGAAAACAAATAACACGTATACATATTCTAAAAGAGATAACTTCAGCCATATTTGGAAAAAAGTTTGGTTACGATTCGTTAATTTTTATCAGTTTTGTACGCCTTAAAATATGGTGGTAAATAAAGTGCATTATAGGCATTTAATGCTTTTCTTTTTCCGAATGGGCAAAAATGCCACACAAGCGGCAAATAAGATATGCGCTGTTTATGGCGAGGATGCTGTAGACGAAAGAACTGTGCGGAAGTGGTTTGCTCGGTTTAAAGCTGGAAATTTCGACCTTGAAGATCAAGAACGCCCAGGTAGGCCGTCCACCACACACGAAGATATGATTAGAACAGAAATCGAGAATAGCCCATGCTCAACATTACGTCAATTAGCAGGAATGCTAAATAAATCAAAATCAACTATCCACGATCATACTGTGAAGCTTGGCTATGTAAACCGTCTTGATGTATGGGTTCCGCACGATTTAACGAAGAAAAATCTGTTGGACCGCGTCTCCATTTGCGACTTGCTTTACAAGCGCAACGAGGAGACGCCATTTCTGAAGCAATTAGTGACGGGGGATTAAAAATGGATAATTTATAAAAATGTTCAGCGTAAAAGGTCCTGGAGAAAGCGTGATGAACCACCTTTAGTCACCCCAAAAGCCGGTCTTCATTCGAAGAAGGTAATGCTCTGTATCTGGTGGGACTGGAAAGGAATCCTATATTATGAGCTTTTACCAAATAATGAAACAATAGATTCGGCAAAGTATTGCTCTCAATTAGATAAATTGAAGACATCAATTGAACAAAAACGTCCAGAAATTGCGAATCGGAAGGGCGTCGTGTTTCATCAGGACAATGCGCGACCTCGTGTGTCTTTGAGAACTCGGCAAAAATTGTTGGAGTTTGGTTGGGATGTTTTACCCCATCCACCGTATTCGCCAGACCTTGCGTCTTCGGATTTCCACCTTTTCCGATCATTACAAAATTCCCTTAATGAAAAAAATGTCAACTCTTTGGTCGAAATAAAAACCCATTTGGACAAATTGTTTGCCGAAAAACCTGAGATGTTCTGGAAGGACGGAATTCTCAAGCTGCATGAAAGATGGAAAAAGGTTGTGGAATAGAATGGTACCTATATAACTTAATAAATGTATACCAATATTTAAATGAGCTGCGTTTCAATTTTCCTAAAAAATCGGCACGAACTTTCCGGACAACCCAATACTTGACTACCTCGTCTATTTTCCTCGAACAGCTCATTGGATCTTTTGGGAATCATCTCGAGAACGGTGAAAATATCCACATTGCATAGGGAAGTCTCATTTTTATCGCGAAAAATGCAAAACTTATTTGTGTCGTAATAAAGAGAAAAACTGCTTTTTACTGTGAGGTGCTATTTTTCGGAAGGTGGGATATTTCAGACTGGTCAAGGACAGCTGGAATTGCTGCTTGGGAGGAAATGTAGAAATCGATAATACTGGGATTACCGATAAACAGATGTTTTTCTAAAAGGCGATAAGAAGGACCCTTGATGGCTCAGGGAGTCTTTTGAGTTTCAGAGTCCATGAGTACGGAGTTGAAAACAGCGAGTTAACCCTATGTACTCTAGAAGAGACTGTCAATCACAGTTTTCAATTTTGGAAACTCGTATGAATTAATATATCAAATTTAAAATAATATAACGATATGAGAGATAACGAAATTAAATAATTTTACGTATTAATTATTATACGATTCTTTATTTACCATTCAAAGAACAGCGTCAGTTTTATAGAAGAAAATCTGTGAATTTCTACTTTTCTTTAGCCAAAAAGTCATCGAGTGCAAAGGGTTAAATTGTAATCAATACA
Organism: Euglossa dilemma; assembly: GCA_002201625.1. NCBI lineage: Eukaryota > Metazoa > Arthropoda > Insecta > Hymenoptera > Apidae > Euglossa > Euglossa dilemma. The sequence goes on from NIJG01000358.1 coordinate 137,840, forward strand.
AACGTGTGTCGTTTAGTATTTATATATAAAAAGAAGTATTCGACTGTGTTGAGTTGAGTTATTTGATCAGTTTAATTAGTTTCTTTGTTTTGTGTTTATTACGATTTGTCCTTTTCCAGTAACTCAACTCATCGCGCAAACCTTGAATTCTTCCTTAAAGCCAAGGCGAAAGAAAACTCGCCCTTGGTTTCCTAACACTACATTTCCATACAAAATCAAAATATAACAGTCCATGAATGCATGATGTACCCTGCAGGGTACAAACCCTTTTTGTTCTTTATAATGAATAAATAATTTTTTTAATTATTTTTGCCTCTTTATTTACAAACTTACTGACATAAAAACATTTTGTTTTTTTAATAAAATGATTAAATCATGCATTCAAGGGTTAACACTAAACGTACCGGCATTTTTTATACCTAATCTTAGGGGGTCATTTGACCGCTTATGAAATAAACTTCGATTTTTCTTAAAAAATTCTTTATTTACTATGGAAATAATTTGCAACGTCATTTCTGATTTCGTATAAAATTAAACACACATTTTCTCTGAAAGTAATGGTCTTCCGATTGCCGGCCCTTTTCGGATTCGCTGTCAAACAATTCCATCAAGAGCCGTGACAGTGTCTTCAAAACCCTGTTCACTATTACTTTCAGAATTCAACAAAAATCTTTGGCACCTCTGTCGTCTACGAGATTCAAAAAATACCCAGTTTCATCGGCAACCACGTTATCATCTTGTGTTTCCTCACTGTCTGGAAAATCACTTTGACTCTGATTTTGATCATCTTCTGGTACTGAATCTTCTTCACATGAATTCACTTCATTTATTTGTCGAATTCTTTCCAACTCTCTCCTTGACATGTTCAGGGGTTGCAGTGAAAAAGAGTCATTTGAGAAGCGTATCTGAATTTAGAACTAAAGTTCCAGTTGGATAATTGCTGAAAAATACTGAACTTCGTATGGGGTCAAATGAAAGAATTTTTGCCGATAAAAAATAAGCTACGAGAAAAACAGAAAGCGAGCAATTGTATAACCGGATGATATAAGAATTTACAGAAAGTCAACTGATCGACAGAAATAACAATAAATGTATGAATTTAACCCTTTTAGTACCGGTCGAAAAAGGGGTGCCTATGCGAGAATAACCGGCCGAATTTCACAGTTTTACTAGGGATTGGGAAAATGCTTATAAAAACCAAACGAGAAACAATATTTACATGATTCAAAAAACAGTGTACCAGGGATGACATAGAGAACAAAACAGTGACACTAACTTGTCTCTGCTCATTAAAAATTATATAAATAACAAAGGTATAAATGTTCATAAAAATAGTAAAAGTTGAGTTCTCTCTTATAAAACGTATTTGCATATACAAAAAGGCATCTTTTCATCATAATTTTATATGGACCAATTATTATGAAGTATATACTTTGCATTTCCAATGTATTTTGTAACAAGATAAGCAATATTACATAACAATAATAAAAGATAATTCGAAGGTACATGGTGAGCGCCGGGCGGATTAACTCTTCCAAAATATATGATATTGTCCACAAAGAGTTAAAACGAAAAACTATTTTTTTTTAATTCTCTCATAATGAAATTAGATCATTTATAACGTATTACAAATTTATTTTGAGATAGAATTCTCCCGCAATGCGAATAGTAAGGCGCTACGTGGCCGATATATCGGTTCTCGGTACTCAAAGGTTTAAAGTAAATTTTCAACTTGGTACGTTTAGTGTTAAATATCTAATAAACTAACAACTTAAACTACCGTTCTGCCAAAGCTAATTAAAAAATCAGCTTGAAGACCACTCCTTGCGAGGCACTGTAACTACTCTGATAGTGTTTATCCTTTACCATCGGTTTTATCTTATAGACCATAGACAGAAGCTGCACTCGTTGCAGTATAATACCTCAAATCGATAAGGATTGCTCTCAATTACGAAACGAAGGATCTTATATCTTTGAGTGATAAATCAAACGAAATTAGAGTTACGATTATTAGAGAGGAGTTAACTAATTCGCTGGAAGATCGTTTGACGCGACCTGGGATAATAAACAAGCGCGGTTAATCACCATAGATCTTTTCCGGTTTCTTGTTCGCTGGAAGTGGATGCGTGTAGACCGTAATGCTCGACGTGTACCTGTTTATGCAACGCGTTTTACTCGGAACGGAAAATTTTTCTCCCCTACCTGCGAGTTCTTAGCTAGAAGTTATCGTTTCTAAACTCGACGTAAACCGCTTAAAGCTTCGGCAAGATAATGCCTATTTATTCGACAGCAAAATAAATATTACGTGGCTATCTGAAATAGAATTTCTACCGCGTTCGATGTACTTGGATTTCTCGCTGATAAATTGGAAATCGTTTACTTTTCTTTACAGGATGAATCTGTGTTCCCGTAAATTTAGAAGTTTATAGTATATAGCTGAGGATATATAGCTCCTTTGGAGGAAAATGATTTTGTCATTTATTCAAATAGAGATGTTATATTATGCGAGTCTATTAGCCACAAAAAATAAAAAGTGGGAAATTATTTTAAATGACTAAGCAAATAATCCGACACTATAATTTAAAAAGATTTAGAAAGAGGAGTTTTCATATATATATTTATAAATAAATAAATAAATAAAATA
>NIJG01000359.1:0-19415 GCA_002201625.1 Euglossa dilemma
TTAGATGTATAATTGGATTATTTCTGTATAAGTAGTCTTTATAGAAGAAAGCTAGAGCACTGTGTAAAGTTTCAGGTCTATTGAATTAATGGCGAGGGGCGTTCACAGAAGAAGGAGAAAAGGAAATTCTCGAGTGAAGAATTAGAGCCGAAAAGAAACGTTATCGTGGATCGAGGATTGCCAAGAGGGGATGACGTTAGGGTGCCATTGTCAACGGACCGGAAGTCACGAGGTAGAAATCTCAATGACACGGGTTTAGATAAAAATTCGGATAAGGTTACACCGGCTAAGATAAGACTAATAATATATTACGAGCTTGGTTTCTATCAACGATGAAGTTACTATGCGAGCAATTTCCATGTATATCCTGCTTTGTGAAATCATCCTCATCCTTAATCATAGTTATTAAGCAAAGCGTGTGAAATGTTTCATAAAACGGTCATTGTGTTTTTATATTCTTATATCGTTATATTAAATATATATTCTTTCTTTCCTTTCTTTATGTATATTGTATATAATATAATGTAACATAAAAGGCATTTTGTAAATTTTATGATTAAAAGAAGCAGAATGTTTTGATAATTTTCGCTACAGATATTCATTACATATATGCTATACATATAGATTTGTGTTTTGTAAAACATACGAAATTATATTCATATATCACTAGACATCTATATTAACATGTTTCAGTAAAAAGTCATTAACGATCAACGGGAAGTAGTTCTAATCCGACAGTTGGCTTGATGAGCGCAGTCAGGATACTTTGAGTCGAGATTAGTGGGTTGCGTGTCTTAGATTTGTACCAGGTGTATCTTAATAAACGGGCCCCCTATCAAAAGCGAATTTAGCACACGTATATCATAGAAGAAGGTCGTATAAACGTTTGAACTCAACTTTCTTATAATATTCGAAGTCGCATCCGTGTTAAATGCATATTTCCTCGAGGTCACTAGGAATGACAGAATTTCGAAAGGATTCGTATAAATTTCTTAATATTTCTTACAATTTTCTTATTTGTAATAAGATCTTTAAACCTTAGATAAAAGAAAATATATATATTCTAATTCCAGATTTAATTCCAGAAAATTTTTTAAATTATTTTATCACAGGAATTACTAATAATCGACAATAATCACAATTTCAAAAATATTTTAATGGGTGGTTATAATTAATCAATAATAATTTAAACAGGTGTTTTAATAAGAGAATTATTATCATAATTTAGTTGAGGAATTCACTAGTCATTATTTCACTTGGAATAGATTGAAGATATATTCCAATGGCGATCAGAATTTTTTCACCTTGAGAATGATTACGTGAAAACAAAAGATAATCATATTGAACGTTGGCTGTGAGCGTGAACGTGCAATTCGTGGGCCGTAAAAACGGTTAGAGCCGGAAAACGAGGCCAAGTGGGAAAAACGAGTTTGCGTTACAGCTGGAAGCATCATGAAAACACAAAACACGTAATGAAATCAAAAGCGAAAGGCCGTTATGCTCTGCTGATCAAAAAAGGACCGTAGTTCAGGTTTATCGTGCAAAGACAAAATTCACGTGAAATCTAAACTCAGTATGAAATTAATTCTCCAGTATCGTTGAAGTACATAACCGCCCTGACATTTAATACTCAGCTTACTATAACAAAAGAATTTTCATGAATTGACAATTTTTATAGGTTTATTAAAAAAATAATTTAAAATGTTCTCTGTGAAATATTTTGCAAATTGTGCACGAAATCTAATCGTTATTTAGAAAATAATTTAACGCAGTCTCTATAAACAATATCGTAATCTTATTCGATGTCAAATCTATAAATCATTCAAATTTATGTTGAAAATAATTTAATACTTCAAAAGTGTTCGAATCGTTTAAAGGATTCTAAGAGATTTATTTAACATAACCGCTATAAATTTTCGAAATATAATCCTAGGATCATTCGAAAAATTCTAAAAAATCTCACAAAATTGTAATCGAAATCCAGTTTCTAGATCATTGTAAAAATTCCATCAGATTTTGAAATAAGATCTAGAATATACTTTTAAATTAAATTCATCCTCCAATTCTTCCCTTTTAACCCTACTCTAGCGATAAAAATCTCCTTTATTTAAGCCCAAAATATTTTCCAAAATATTCCATATTTTATCCGCACTCTGTATCTATCGCTCATACCTCTGAGCATCGATCCATCTTCTAAATCTCCGATGCTCGACTCCATCATTCACCCAATTTCCCTATTCCGCCCCGAATTTCTTCCACCTCTTATACCACACAACCAATGACCCACTATTCCCACGAAAACATTAATCCGCAATTTGGCCTCTTTCCTCGTCATTTTCACTTGCCGGAGGTTCACTCCTAACGACGTGCCCACTTATTGAGGCGCAACCTGTACTCTCGCGTGCGCGATAGTTTACACGTAGGCCGTAGACCAGAACGGGCAGACCGGCGAGCGCATCGACGTAGGCAGATCGTGACTAGGTCAAACACCTCCTTCATGCATAGTCATATATTCCGACCACGTAGGACGAGTGCACGTAATGCTTTGGAAGCCATCGCTTCTTATCGAACGATACGAATTCGCCGGAAAATCCGATGTTTATTTCGCTTCCTTCCGCTTAGGAACATCGACTTCTCTGCACGCGCGCGAGCAAACTTGCTCGCAGCTTCCTGCCGTCCTCCCTCTCCACGCACACGTGCACTCTCGATTTCCATCTCGCCGCCAATCGATGAACTTCGAATAAACTCTCTCAGGCCAGAAATTTATTTCCAATCTATTTCCAGCTTTTCGTATATCTAATTATTTTAGATACGATTAATTACTGATTGATGGTTAGACGGTCGTTCCTGTGAATGCGAATATTACTAAATTTGTGAATTTTTTTAAAGTGATTCTAAGCATGCGTTTTTTCTTTGATCTGATGTCATCGTGAATCGATGAACTTCGGATAAACTCTCACAGGTCAGAAATTTATTTCCAATTTATTTCCAGTTTTTCGTATATCTAATTATTTTAGATACGATCAATTACTAATTGACGATTAGACGGTTGTTCTTGTGAATGCGAATGTTGCCAAACTTGGAAATTTTTTTAAAGTGTCTAAGCATGCGTATATTCTTTGATCTGATGTCATCGTGAATCGATTAACTTTGGTTAAATTCTGATAGAGAAGAAATTTGTTTCAAATTTACAGGTTTTGTATATTAAATTACTTTAGACAGAGTTAATTATTGATTAACGATTGGGTAGATATTCCGATGTGAATTTTGAAAAATTTAAGAATTATCTACAATTTTTTAAAATTGAATCTAAGCATACATATATTCTCGGATTTGATCTCATCGCGAATAAACTGCCGATAGATTTCTGAATGAAATTTATTTAAAATAATAATTTCAGACACTGTTAATTATTAGTTAAGTCGTAATAATAGAAATGAGACAGATATAACGGAAATCTGGGAAAAATGAGCAAAACCCTTGTCAAATCTCAATGCGCTATAAATCCAAGGATAAACAAAATTTCGAGTAATTTCGCAAAATAGAAGAAAAATTCAACGGTAACGAAATTGGGAAAGTAGAGTTGCTCGAAACGCCCAGGCCTGACTTTGGATAAAGGAAGAGAAACGAAGAGAAACGAAGAGCATGAGAACGAGGATGAGAACGAGGATGCTAAAAGGTACCCGAGTGGTTGGTAGCCACGTGAAAGCGTACGACAGCTACGCGTTTGGAGTCCTCTTTTTCTTCACTTGATCGTCGCGAACCGGTCGGTTGCAAAAGCGCAAGTTTGCCCAGCGTATGATAAACGACTGGACATGGATCGGTATTATCGCGAAGCGTTTACCGGTTTGGGTAATATCAAGTTTCGCCGAGGGTAGCTGAGGTATGTGGAAAGCTTTTCACGCGTGGGTCTAGAGTTGACGAAATTTTTATTGCTAGCTGGAATGTAAATATTGGCTACGAGAGTCTGCTTGAAATGCTAATCGAGTGTGCTACGGAGAGTATGGTGTGGGATAAAATTAGCGAGTGTAAGTGGTCGGGCTGAGTTGCTGCTAGGTTTTGGAACAAAAGGTAATTTGTTCCAGCACTGTGATACCATGTGAGTTGAAAGTTAGGAACGTGTCTCTCTAAATGGTCTAAAAATTGGTTTGTTTATAGTCCTCGCGTTATATCGTTTTATCGTTGTTCTAATTGCAATTGATATAAACTAAATTTATTTATGCTAGCCATTAACTGTTATTTTTATATGACAAAATTCACTGTGATAAATTCAATAATATGTATAATTATTAACTGTTAATTTAATATAATTAATAAATTATTGCGGTGAATTATAATTAGTAAATAATTGATGGACATGGATGAATAATTGATAGTATTAATTTAATTATTCAACGAATTTATCTTAAAGAACGGTTCACAGTTCGAGTACCTAATTGAATGAAAGGTACATAAACTTTTTCGTGACTTTCGAACGATATTTCAGTCGTCTTCTTGGAGCAACAAGTAACTCAGGTTCATCGTACACGATGGAACACGGTGGAATTCGAAATTCAGTACTTCCGTCGTGCTCGCTTTGTCAAATTTCGCTAATTATATTTCAATGTTCCGCCATCATCCTCATGCCCGCGATTATCCGCCGATTGCCACCGCCATGAAGCGCAATCGCTGCTTTCTATACTTTCAGCCTTAATCGAACGGCCAAAGCTATAATCACTTTCATCACGTTTAGTCGGTCTCATAACGTTGATGCAACATCGTACCAAGGAACTGTAACATCGTCCGCGATTAATTCGATGGCTAGAAGAAAAATTGTTTACTTTCACGTTGAACAGGAACAGTTACGTTGATCTACGACTCGTTCCATTCCTGTTCTCCATCGTTACAATTTCCTCCGTTTTCTACGCGATTCTAACATCGTCTACGATCAATTCGATGCCTCGAGAGGAAAAAAGAAGGAGAAAAAAAATTGTTTACTTCCACGAGAAAACGAATAATTACGTCGATCTACGAGCAATTTTATTTTCATTAGCTGTCGTTGCCATTTCGAACAGGTCTATGAACATCTTTCTTAATTTTTTAGTCGGCTGTATCATTATTTATAATTAATTCCATGCTTCAAAAAAAAGCTGTTCACCTTTGCGTAAAAAAAAAAAAAACATAATCACCTTGTTCTAAAGTCATTCGCTTTTATTTCCTGATTATTTCGACAGATTTGTAAGCTACAGCTAATACTTTCCCTTATTTTCTTTCATCTTCGATCGAGTACCATTGTCCACGATTAATTCGACGACGAAAAAGAAATTTGTTTACTTTCACGTTAAAAGGAATAATCGCGTTGATCTAGCAGTCGTTTCACTTTCTTTCGCCATTGTTACCATTTCGAAAAAGTTCGAAGGAATAGCTGATATTTCTCTTCGTTTTTCACGTAATTTCGATGACGAGAAATTTATTCGTCGCACCTTGGTTGGAACGAGACTAATGACACGTGTGTCTAAAAGGATATTTATGGGATGGTGGTCGTAGAAAGGGAGAGTAACTAGGATTAATGACACCGGAAGAACCAATTAAGAACAAGGTGGATGAATAGTTATCGAGGGCCGATAAGGAACCTGTAATTATTTAATCCGTGCCCTAAAATCGTCGCCCGGCAATTACCTATAATGAATACGCTCCTGCCACCTAGAACACGTTTTGTAATTCCCGCGCCCACTTTTCACGCGAAATTTAAACCCAGATTAAAAACGATTTTAAACACACTGTGTTGTTTAATCTAGATATCTTTCTGCCATTATGTATGTTTTATTTCAGTCGATTAACAAAATTGAATTTAGATTAATTAGAATCTCCCGTTGGAATATATTCGAACAATTAAAATCTCTTATTGGCAGACAGGAGATAATTATTTATATATCAAAAAGAATAGGATCGTTAAATGTTTTAACGACGATTTCATTTTATTTCAATGATGAAATTATGTTTCGAACGATTAAAATTTCGTTCATTATCGATACACGTAAATAATTTAATAAATATATATACTATCGTGTATTCTTTCTTTATTATCTCGTCAATGAAACTAGGTTTAGGATATCTATCGAAAATAATTTATCTAGAACATTTCGTAGAATTTCAGAATATTCCGTGACACTTTAAAAGAGATTTACGTTTCCACTACCGCGCTGCTACTTTTGATAAACCCGAATTTAAAGTAATTCGACTCACGTCTCGCTTCGAAGACGCACAGAATAATTCATTTCACGAAATCTCGAAACACATCGCGATGCTTCGACAAACATTTACGCTCGTGCAATCTCCTCGGCGAAATCAAATTCGCGGCAATTAATCATACGTCTTCGCCTAAAGACGTAAAGAGTAATTTATTACGAGAAGACAATAGTCATTTACCATTCGTCACGATCAATTAGAGAACCCATTTACACTGAACACCTCACCGCACCTCTTCTCACTCCTGTCATAAAAAATCCCTCAACAAACAACCTATCTCATCCCCGTATCCCCTTGACCAACCGGAAACCATACACCTACAACTACCATTTCCAGCCAATCTCTTCGGTGAATCCACCGTCATCACTTCCCGATAATATCTCGGCTAAGACGGGGAAAAAATCCGCGAACCACCCAAAGAAACTCGCGGAAAACCGTAACCCACCCTGATCGTAGCACTGAGCACATGAACAGATCCGTTTTCTGTTACCAAAGACCATCCAAAGACGTCACGTGGTGAAAGACCAAGCATCTCGCACACCTACCTTGGCTAGACGCATGATCGCACGCGCGCGACTCGCTGGCAGCACTGTTCACAAATTAAACGACCAAGCAGCTTCCTCGTTCTCCTTATTCTTCTCGCACGAGTGGTCAGCTCTCCTGGTATTCCTCGTCGATCGCTCCTTTTCCACGGTTTCAATCGAACAAGCTTCTACCCGTCGTGCACACCATCCTGACACTCGTCAACCGTAGTCAACCTCTTTGGCGGAGGAGACCCGCGACTCCGTCACTACTAACACAAAAAATGCTCGGTCTCGTATGAGCACTCCGCTTATATAGACTCTGAGAGGGGTACTAGTCGGTGGAATTCTCGGCTGAGCTTGTCGAGTAAATCGAGGAAACGACGGACGGCGAGGAGTGAGGGAGACGGCCAGGTGTAATGAACAGGGACGGTGAAACTTTGAGAGAGAGAGAGAGAGAGAGAGTGGACGAGAGAAAGGGTGGAGGGAGGAAGAGAGTCGTGACGATGTTCAGGACGAGGAGATAGAAGGAGAGGGAACCCTCACACGTCGGTTAAAAATTCTCTTTGTGGAGAAAGTAGGCTAGCCCTGTCTCCGACTCGGCGAGGAAAGATGCGCTCGGAAGTATTGGACCGACGATGCTTATCGGCTCCACGTGAAATTATATCGATGAACTTTCTCGCGTCTCAGGTATGCCGGCCCGAGCTTGACAGTCGGGGATCAATCAGGGTCTCTTGAATCGAACACGTTGGGAAAATCGGTGGATTGAGGGTACCAGTGGATGTTCCGATGTATTTATTGTCGAATACGTGCGTTTGTCTGTGATTGGACTCACGATTGACTCGAGTAACTCGATGAACTTTCTCGCGTCTCAGGTATGCCGGCCCGAGCTTGACAGTCAGAGATCAATCAGGGTCGCTAGCATCGAACGCGTTGGGAAAATCGGTGGATTGAGGGTATCGATGGATGTTCCGATGTATTTATTGTCGAATACGCGCGTTTGTCTGTGATCGGACTCACGATTGACACGAGTGACTCGATGAACTTTCTCGTGTCTTAAGTTTGCTGGCCCGAGCTTGACAGTCAGAGATCAATCAGGGTCGCTAGTATCGAACACGTTGGGAAAATCGGTGAATCGATGGTACCGATGGACGTTTCGATGTATTTATTGCTGGATATGTGCGTGTATTTACGTGCGTTTATCTGTGATTGGATTCGAGATTGACTCGAGTGACTCGATAAACTTTCTCGCGTCTCCAGTATGCTAGTTCAAACTTGACAGTTAGGGATCAATCAGGGTCTCGAGGATCGAACGGGTTGAGAAAATCGGTGCATGAAGGATACCGGAGGATGTTCCCATGTATTTATTGCTGCATACGTGCGTGTATTCACGTGCGTTTGTCTGCGGTCGCACTCGAGATTACCTGTAAGTACGTGATCATGTAAGGGCTAAGCAACTGATTGTTTCGGCTGTCTTGGTAGTTCGGTAATTGGCGGCAATCTGTTCGGCTTTCGTAATTCGTAATTCATCTCTCGTAACGCTAAGCGGTCTATCGATATATGAAGTGTCATCAACGTGTATGGTGAATATCGAAGTGTATGAAGTTAGTAGCAGGAAGTAACTGTTCTTTTGTTTTAACTATTCTGTTTTTATTCGGATCCTTAATCCATTAAAAGTTAAGTTAATTTCGCAAATTTAAGTTCATTTTCAAACAGGATGGATGGATTGAAGTTGGAGTTTGTTCGAGGTGTGGATTCGCGAAAGAGGCATGAAGGTCAGTGGGAGGTGAGCTTCTTAGGTGAAGGTTGTAGGTGAGATGGTATATTAGAGAAATTGTAGAAATGCTATAGACTGTTGTACATTTGAAATCTGATATAATTTTATTCAATTTGGTTTATATAGGGATGTATTATATAACGCGATCAATTTGATTATTTTCAAATATTAGATTTGATTTATGAATCACAATCTAATATTTATTATTGCAAAAGTAATAAAAAATTATTAAATGATTGGATGTGAGAGGATAACGAGAAGATAATGCCACTTGACTTTTGTTATGTTAATTGTGCTATCAAAGACAGAAGAAATCAACTTATTAAAAATTAACACTATTAAAGTGGTTCACTCTGTATAGGTTAATAAAAATATTAATTGAATATATTTTGTATTCATTTAGATTACTTGTTTTAACATGCTGGGATAATAATTTACACTTTTTCATAAATTTAAGCTATGTTTTTCATGATTATACATTATATCAATCATTATGTGTAATATTACAGTTCAATAATTAGTATACCAATGTTATTTATTTAATAACATTATTGCAAACTTTTTATTTTAATATATTTACAATCATATTAAAGTATTTTTTGGCTGTTTACTAAATGAACTTTGAAATATAAAAAATCTATTTGTACAAAAGTGTAATTTACTTATATATAGTATCATTACAATATTCACGGTTATTATAAAAATTTTACACAATACAAATTGCTTAAAATAATTTTGAATATTATTTATTTCGGAATTATCGGTTTGAAGTCTCAGGATGAAAATACTTGCCTCAGCTCTGCGCAAAGTCAATTCCGATCACGCATGTTATAAATAACACACTGTTAACAACCCAATTAACAAATCGTGTAGGAACTTTTATTTCTCACTGTCACGTACACTCGTTAAGTCTTAAATCGAAAGTTAATAGTACACAGACGAACGCGTTTCGTGCCGAAGAAAAGTATTTATGCAACTCAAGTTTACACGCATCATAGAACTACCATATACGTAGTTGTGCAATCATAGTTGCAGTCGCTAATTATTACGGCCCGAACGGTCTCTTTGGAAAAATATCATACCTTTACTGCATGTCCGTTGGAATTAAATTAAATTACACCGTTATAATTCAGTGAGATTAGAAAAATAATAGTCTGATTTTTAATTCGGTGCTCGTTTTAAAACGAACTTAAAATAAAATTGCAAATCAGCAACTAAATTAATTTTACTTTATTACTACTTAATATTGGCAATTAATTTAGTTATTTCTCTTATTTGCCAATTTGTTTAACTTCGGAAAATAAAAATGAGGAATTTATTTGAAATATGAAAAATTAAATATCAATCGATGTTTCGAGATTAAAATGTCGATAAATTGAAGAAATGGAATTATAAGACAGATTAAAGGAATAAAAGTATTGTAATATTACTCATTATACTCTTACAATTAATATCTCTTACGATTAATTCAATTTTCTAAATTTACTTTCTCATCTTCGCATTAAGTACTATTAAATTATTAAAGGTGTCATTCCACTTCCCTGTACAGTTTTATTTATCGCACTGCCTCCTATTTATTATATTATCTACTAGAATTTATATTCGATTATAATTCCATCTGCCTAGTTTCGTTATATACAGATACACAGTACCAAAAAAATATTTCTCACCTTTCAAACGGCAATTTATAAAGTCACAAGACAAAAATAAAACAATCCTCGATAATTCTCTGCTCGTTAAAAAAAGCGCTACAAATCAATTCAAAAACGTTCTTATTTATTCATTAATCGCAAAACTTATTTACATTTTTACCACAAAAAGGAAAAAAAAATGACGGATAAAATCATATCTTACATCCTCCGAAAATAATTATTCAAATTAACGCGAAGCCGGTAACGAGGACAGATATTCGAAGCTTTAAACCAGGTATGATAATATCACGAAAATGGAAATAAGTCTCACGGAATTAACCTTCATGTTCTTGCGTCAGCCATGAAGGAGTTGATCTGACAAAAAATATATCACCGCGATTCCAAAAGCTCGTTCGACTGTTCGCGACCGATCGTGACGACGACAGGGACCCAGGAACTGCAGGGAGCCTCGCTGGAGCAGTTAATTATCGTACAATAGTAATGCGATTCTCAGATCGGCGAAGAGCAGGGAGCACAATGAAATAGAAACGCGACCCGTTTCACAGCTATATGCTCGAAGCTGAACAAGTGGAAACGGGTATTTCGCGTGAGAAAATCAAACTCGAAGAGGGACGCAGCCCCTTGCGCCGAATAGTTTACGACGTCGTAACCAAAGGCTCGTAGTTCGTAGCCGACCTTCGATCCTGGTTAACGGGTGAAATTCAACCGGCGTAAGAGGTGCACTCGGTTGCGCGTACAGCCACGCTTCCGGTTCTGTCCTATGTACACACGCACCACTTTGAGTAACGTAAGCTGCCTCTCTTTTCGCTGCGCTTGTACAAGCTACGAGTTGCATGTAAGGCTCGTGTAGGCGTCTTCTCTTAATTAACGAAACGAGGGGATACAGGTATAAACGCTCCGCGGAAATACCCTGTAGACGTTGTCTTTTCCTCTGTCAAGCAGCTACGTGAAATATCCCGAGTACTTTTGCCTTGACATCCGAACTACCGTGATCTGTGCACGAGTGCGTGTGTTTTAACATGTTGTCACTTGTGGTGGCCGGTGCTTGTCTGTTTTTTGAAAATTCAGGCGAGATTTGCGAAATGAAAAGTGCATTATTTTATGTTGTATCCTGAGAATAATGAAAATTTTATCGTGGGCCAAGTGCACTGTGTACAGTTTGACTGTCAATGTGTTAATGAAATATTCTGAAGACGTCTTTTGGTTTAGTCAATGTGTACACAGGTTGTGTCAAAAATTACACGACTGATAGGGTTTCATTTAAAAGTTTGCATTCAGAATTGTCACTTTAGACACTTGACTTCTCGGTTTTTCTTCTTATAGACGTATTATGAATTTTTGCATATTTTATTTTTTCCTGAGTTCTTCTTCTTTTGTGATTACGTCTACAGGTCTTTCAAAATATTAAAAATTTAATATTTTGGTAATTTGCGAAAATGAAAAATGAATTGAACTTCGTTATAAAAACCCGTGTTTTGTCATGGAGGAAAAAAGATTAAGAATTATGATATAAACGAGAATACACATACGCCAGTGATGGAAATGGGTTGACACGTTGATTATCACTGTCCAAAATGATCGGGAATCTGTTTTATTCCTTTATTACTGGCGTCCCATAACTAGTCCATCCAAAGCGACGAGATATCAACGTTTACAATAACACCTGCGTGATCAATCAAGTGATCAATTAATTGCTCGAGTCTCTTAAAATTATCGGCTCCCCTTTTCAGAGCTCATCGCTTTCGATCGTTTACAGAATATGCTCGATTTATAACGATTCTTGGAGTTTGTGGAATATTTTCTTACATACAATTACATACAGTTTGATATAATAAATTAATGTTATCTAATGAAAAACTGTCGATCGGCTAAGAAGAACTTTTTTTCATTCATCCCGTCAGTAAGATCCTTATACCGTTGCATGCGATCAGCCCTTGCATCATCGACCCTAGCTTCAAAAAATCCTCCATCTTATTGCTTTTCCTCGAAGCAAAATAGATTCCGATATAGAGTATGATGTATTGCGATGTGTGTCAGCGTTCGAAAGTTGAGACGCTGAACTGGTTAAGTGTCTTATAATAAAATGCACTGTTTGGCGTTTTACACTTTGTTATTAGTTTGATGATTTGGTGATGCTGATGATGCGTTGTCTGCGTTCTGATATGTTCGGTGTGTGTTGGAGTTTGGTTCGAGTATATAGTGATTGGTTGGTACCGGATTTGATAGTGGAAAAATAGAGTTTCCTGGTTGGAAGGTAGGTGTGCCAGGAAGATGCTTTCTGAAGGAGTAGAAAGAAGGCATAGGAGTTGCCTTTTGGTATTGCTTTGGATCGTGAAATATTTCCGTTGGATCAGTCACACGTGCGTCCAGTGTGTTGGGTTTGGTTGTTATAAATTTTCGATTCTCGTTTCTGGCAATTGCGATTTAATCCGTAAGAATTATCCGGCTGGTTGAGTCATTAAAACAAAGATTCATCTCACAACACGCGTCAATCGAGTATCACCGTACTTTTCTTTATCGATGTCAGAGGACTCTGATTGCAATATTCGCCTAAATCAACAACGCATGGTGGTATCAGCTTAATTAAAAAGAATTCCGCGTTACACCCCTGGTCCATATTCAATCCCCAGCGATTCGCGAGCGCCTCTCCTCTCGGAACTGCTGTCATGGTGAAACGAAGTCTCTAATCTCTGCGCGAAAAGCGAAGACGAGGGTGCGCGGTTTCCGGCCGCGTGCATGCAAGATGGAGCGCGGCGTGTGTGTCGGCGCAGCGCCATTGAGGTCCATTACGTTGACATCAATAATTCAGCGCAAAAATGCCACCCCTCGCTTTGCTCGGCCGCTGGTGGGTGCATCACCGGAGTCGGCCGCGCCGTGGAAAAGCAGCGAAATAACGAAAGAGCCGCAAACAAAATTGTTTCGCCCCGGAAGTCTGTGCAGTATGCAAAAGCGGTGAAGGCGGTCGGGCCGCGACATGTGCCGGAATTAATTGTCCGACGACACACGCTCGTCTGCGATTTCTCCCGGCCCGCGACGATCTATTTTTATTTACCAAACACGCGGCTTCTCTTTCGTTTCCGGCGTTATTTCGGCACCGGCCATTCCGCGGTGAAATGAAACCAAGACTCCGCCGGAAATTGATATGTAATTGCTGGAGCGCTGTTTGCGGATGGAGGTGAGCTTTGCTCGGTGTTGATACATTATGGACAAGGCCGTGGTGCCTGTGTGCGCTCACCAGGGATGTATTTTTAATCTTTAATCATTCGCGTATGGAATCTTGCGCGAAGTTACTTGTTCGAGTATTTATTTGTTTCGGGTAATTATGTTTGGGATTTGTCATGTGGGAAACAATGCGAAATATTTTAATACGTTCGTTATACCACTGAGAAGAAGAAATTCTAATCGGAGTCTATGTACATATTCGATATTCTGTGTATAGTAAGTAATGTGTCTTAAATATTTACATCATATTGTAAGTATAGTAAGTATTGCGAGTGTTTGAAATATCTAAGTATATTAAATATCATAAATATTTTAAATATTTGAGGTGAATTGTAATTATATTAAGTGTTATAAGTATATTAAATATTAAGAGCGTATTGTAAGTCCATTAGGTATTGTAAATATACTGTAAATGTATTGAATGTTGTATTTTAAATACTGTAAGGAGATCGTAGATACATTATTTATTTACGTATTTCAGTATTTTAAATGTATTTTAAATTCTTTGTGCTGGAAATTGAATGATGGAAATTTTAAGGGAATTTTTTGAAATTTTTAATTGGAATATAGGGGAAGAATTATGGCGCTAATATGGATGAGAGTTGGATAACTGGCTGATGTAAGTTGTTATTACGATCAAGTAAGCACTGGTTTAGTAAAATTGGTGGATATGTTGAATGATTTTTAGGTATTTGGTTATATGAAAGTATGTATAATTTTCGAGTAAGTATAAATTAATATCTACGCAATTGCTGATACAAATTCGCGTCGTTTCAAATTCTATTTCTGGTTTACGCGATTTCAAGGAACTATTTCTTACGAGTCCGATGTTTCATAAGAAATTCTATCATTTCTGTTATTGTCTAGCAATTAGTGACAGAAGTTCAAACGTTTCGAATTTTTAAGTAGTTCTCTCCCACACTATTTTCCTTATTGCTATTACGCCCAATATAATAGCAATAAAATTCGCGAATAGCCTTGAAAATTTTGATTATTCTCTTCTTTGCGTTTTGCATATTGATCTTCAGCCTTGATAAGTTTCGGAATAAATTTGAATAACATCTTTTTTGTCATATACGTTATTTGTAAAATTCTTGTATCACATATGAGTCGAACGAATGTTCCAGAATAGTCACCGAGACTTAGTGTCCTGCACTAGATAAATTTCTATCCATACATCAGAGGAAAGAAACGTCCTGTACAACAGGTTTGTATCCAGTTTCGTCCATTTCGCTGGAAAAGGTCGTCGACCGACATGTCGAGCAATAGTTCCAATACTCTTGAAGATGCGTTACGTAAGGTTCGCGGTGGTAAACGAAATATCGATAACATCAGCTAGATTTAAAAATTTTCCATTGACGTGCGTGAAATTTCATTGCGTGTTAGTGGAAAATACATGGATTTAAACTTTTATTAAGCGATTTTCACGAAATGGTAGTGAAGCTGATGACCAATGCAATGAACTTGGAATTTAGAAAAAGAAATAAATTCGCGTGAATTAATATTAATCAGAGAAAATTTTGTTTACCAATAACGGTAAATATTTTGAATTATTTTTATATCTAGAATACTAAATATTAGTCCTTGGAATTTCAAATAACTAAATATTTTGGAATGGTCATGATAGTAATAATAGTAATGTTCATTTACCTTTTACAAAGTTTATAAAAATTATATTTTTCTTTCCCTCTTCTTTTTTAATTATGACTATAATTAAACAATATATGCGAAGTAGGTTTAGGTGAACAAGTTATTTATAATTCATATTTTAAATTAAAAAATTCCTATAGCATCAGGTCAGTCCGTAAATTCGTGAATATTGTATAATTTCCTTAATCTTCTTTTAACGTGTCCAATTTTGTATAAGTAATAGCGGGTGCATTGTCGTATATATTTAAATAAACCTTTCGAAATTGACATTTAAATAATTAATGATTTGTTTTATAAGATATGACTTTAGTTTTCAATATAAATTAAGGAAACATCATTTCAATAAATTTCCGTAAACGAAGATAATTTTTTTGCGGATTTAACTTTAGCTCGTCTTAAACCTGCTTCTATTTGCAATATTAAACGACTGCAAATCGACCTGATACTGCTGCATCTTCGCCGATGGTAAATACTGATGAATAACACAACTAACTAAGCAATCCATGACTTGCGGCAATTATACCAAGCTAATTACCACCTAGTTACCTACAAAGAGGTAAGTATTCCACGGTGAATCACAAAATACGCGTTCCAAACTTTCACTGCGCCTACTCTCCCTCCACAATTCAAAGCATCCTTCCATACCTATACATAGTAAATGTTATACAGTTTAACGAGAACTCGTTACAGTAATAAAAAATAATATTTCAATAAATTTTGGAATATCAAAGGACACGGGATAAAATTTAATATCGATTAATTTATAACGATAATAGTAATAATAATGATAATAATAATTTTTGTGTCATCCTGTTCTTCATGTTCCAATTTTTGATATTCCAAACATGTTCTGTAAGAATTACAAAAGAATAGGAAAAATGAAATCTATATTTCAATTAGATCCTGTTAAAATTACACTTATTATAGCCTAGAGGATCATTTTTAAACTTTTGATTCATATCTTTATTTCGTCCAACTTAGTTTAATGTTATGGTAAATCTCTTTAGATTAAGGGACGTAGAGGCAGCTAAATAAAAATCTCGAAAAAAGTGAAACTCATGTTCACATCTTTGTNGTTATCGTTTTGATCACTTAACTTCACGATTTTTCTTCCAATATGTATAATCAGTTTTTCGATATCTGCTTTTATTCCGTTTCTTTTAATACTTTTACTCATTCATATCTTTATTTCGTCCAACTTAGTTTAATGTTATGGTAAATCTCTTTAGATTAAAAGACGTAGAGGCAGCTAAATAAAAATCTCGAAAAAAGTGAAACTCATGTTCACATCTTTGTAAGTAGTACAACCATAGCAATAGAATTTATTAAGTCAGCCGATTGAATCAACAAGTACTGGTAGTACTACGGTTTCCTCAATCGTCTGACGAATTATAAATTCAAATATCTTCTAATCAAAGACTTTGTAACAATTCACTGAGCACATTCTGTACCCATTATTACACTATTCCAAATACCATTATTACAAATGTTTCTTACGTAAAAGAATACATATTCAATTACAAAGATACTGGATAAATTAAATGTAGATATTTATATAGAACCTATAACCAATTCTACACATTTTCAAACAAAACTATAATTTATCCATTAATTTATCCATTGATTTATCGTGAAAGAAAGAAGCAGAAACAAATTTTACACCTTTAAAAAAATTCACGAACGTGAATAAAAAGAATGTTCAGAACTTTGAATGAAAGTATTTCCTAATTTTTCTCGCTTTTCCTTAGATCCACACAATTCCCACACTCATCAGTAATCATTCGTATAATCTAAATTTGCACAATCGACGTTCCACTCGAAAGCACTCCGAAATCTCGAAAGCAGGAAAGCAAACAGAGACGGACATAAATCTGACACGATCAAACGTCACGTTCTAACGAGAAAAATTACCAAAATAAATCGGACGTCAGGAAATCCTAATTTATCCATTGATATAGTCGTAAAACGCACGATCTCCGAATATTTTGGGAAAAAAGAGAACAGAAATAAATTTTACACCCTCCAAAAAAATTCACAAATGCCAACATAAAGAACTCAGAACTCAGAACTCTGTAGAACAATTTCCCAAGAATGAAATTCCTTCCTAATTTTTCTCTAAATTAATTCTACGACCACAGAAATTTCTCCACTGGTCATTAATCATTCGTACGATCAAAATTCGCGCAATCGACGTTCCACTCCGAGGCATTCACTTCAAAGTTCCGAAACCAGGAAACCTGTCATAAAATAAATAGACGCTATTCCTTCTATTACCACTTTATTATTCTTTATTACAATTTCTTTCTATTAATTCTATATGCTTCTGCTACTATATGATGACTGACCTACGATGTCCAATCTTCGTGAAATAAATACTACCCTGGACAATGGATACTTATCTGTCGGCATTTCGGCGTTTTGATCTGTCGACGTTTCGGTCTTTTAATCTATCCGTGATTTGGTCTTCCGGTATTTCTGTTCTTCTTTGATTTGGTCTTTTGCCGTTTCGGTCTTTCGGTGTTTTGATTTTTCGGTGATTTGATCTATCGGTGTTTCGGTAATTCGGGTATTTAGTCTTTTGGTATTTCGCTTTTTCGGTATTTCGATATTTCAGCGATTTAGTCTTTCGGCGTTTCTCTTTCTTGACGATTTCATTTTTCGGTCTTTCGGTCTTTCGGCGCTTCAATTTTTGACATTTTAATCTTTCGGTGACTTGATCTTTCGGCGTTTCGATATTTCGGCAATTTAGTCCTTCGGTATTACAATTTTTCGGCGTTTCGATCTTTTGGCATTTGTGTTTCTCAACGATTTGATCTTTCGGTGTTTCGATCTTTCGGCGATTTAGTCTTTCGGCGTTTCTCTTTCTCGACGATTTGATCTTTCGGCGTCTCGATTTTCGACATTTTGATCTTTCGGTGATTTGATCTTTCGGCGATTTAGTCTTTCGGTTTTTCGACGTTTCGATCTTTCGGCGATTTAGTCTTTTGGCATTTCTGTTTCTCAACGATTTGATCTTTCGGTGTTTCGCTCTTTCGGCGTTTCTGTCTTTCTAAGTTTCGATCTTTCGGCGTTTTTGTCTTCCGGCAATTTGGTCTTTCGGTATTTCGATCTTTCGACGTTTCGACGCCACAAACGAATGAGACACGGACGTATCTGATAACTCGTAAAAGGAAACAGAACTTCACGGAGATCCGACAGAGTCAGCCGTACTAACGAGGAAGAGAACGGAAATAGATCGACGGTGACGCGTGCTCCTCGACTCATAGATGGCCGAGACTTTCTCGAGGAGTGACTCGGAGCGTAAATTCGTAGTTCGACCGAGAAATCTTGGATGAATATTGAAGAGGTACGATTATGAACGGCGCTGGTTCCCTTTCACGTCGGCGGCCCACGTGCGGGGCCGTGTAATCGCGCGTTCGTCTATGTCGCATAGAGATCCGGCCAAGGTGAAGGTACCTCGCGATCCACGGTCAAGTTGAACGCGCCGGACGTTGAGATTTTAGGGTCACAGTGGAATGGAATGCGCGCAGGTG
Organism: Euglossa dilemma; assembly: GCA_002201625.1. NCBI lineage: Eukaryota > Metazoa > Arthropoda > Insecta > Hymenoptera > Apidae > Euglossa > Euglossa dilemma. Next base: position 18,584 of record NIJG01000359.1, read on the forward strand.
CGGCAGCATCTCGCACGCCCAGCTGAAACTTTCTTCTTTCTTCTCGCCGAGGTCGCCAGTGTTGCGCGCGTTCGGAGAAATCACGCAGTCGCTTCGAATCGAAAAAGCCTTGGGAAATTACGGAAACCTGTTTCCCTCATGTCCGATAACCGTTCCTGTCGTTTGTATGTACTTGTACACATTCGTATGATACAAGGCTCACGTTTGTACTTCGCTCCTTTGTAACACTGAAGAGTATGCGTAGTCTTTGTCTGTGCATTGTCCTTTTCTATCGTTGTGTTTTGCAGATTTTATATACGTACATTTATATACTTTTGTTAGGTACAAGGCACACGTTTGTATTTCGTTTCTTTGTGACACTGGAGAGCCGACTAGTGCGCGGTTTTTGTCCGTGCATTGTCCTTTTCTACTATAGTGTTTTTTAGATTTTTATATATGTACATTTACATGCATTTGTAAGCTATAGGACATACGTTTGCGTTTTGTTCCTCTGTAATACGGAAGAACCGACTAGTGCGTGGTTTTTGTGTGTATCATCCTTCTCTATCGTTGCGTTTTTGTTTCTCGGCTAAAGCGCGGAAAAGGAAAAATTAACCCTTTGCGCTCAACAACACCCTTTGCAACCATTAGTAGCAATTTAATAACATTCTAAAGATTGATGTTAATAACCGTGCAACAGTGCTTGAAATATTGGAGAAAAGTATTTTTACGATCTTTTTATTTCGAAAAATATCGTCGATTTTGTAGCAGAAAACTTTGAATTCTTCCTTTTCCGTAACGAAAAAATCTCCGAGTACAAAGAATTGATGAAATATTTATATGTATAAACTAT
>NIJG01000359.1:19483-35203 GCA_002201625.1 Euglossa dilemma
ACGTTTATTTTATGATAATATTATAGTTATATAGAGGGTATCCCAGTAATAGTAGTACAATCGAAAAGAGGCTGATTTTATGTGAAAAAATAAATCCTAATTTAATCTTAATTTTAATTTTGTTAATTAAATTAACCAACCCTGCACAAAGAAATATTTCTTTCTGTGCAAAGACATATATTAAATTATTAAATAAAAATAAAAATGTCCCAATATTAAATGTCCCAAAGATCGTTCATAATTCGCAAACCTAACCCATCGTTATATCCATGACACAAGATTACTGTCCCGAAAATCTCCACTTTCTAAAATACCTAATAAATACCTGGTCACCCAAAGAAATCTCTTTTCATTCATAGACATACCTGTGTTGAATTAGAAAATGAAGCCGGGTAAAACTAAAACGTGGAAAGAATAAAACTCGCCGCATGGTAACAAAGATTAAGCATTTTAATTTGCAAAATAACAGAAAGCAGTACGTTTCTTGTTGACAACTGTCGAATTTGAGTTTCCTTCCTTGGTAGTAAAAATCCTTCCACTTGATTCCGAACCTTGCACATCGTTACACCAAAAAAATCATAGGCCTAATAAAATAACTTTATAAAATCCACGTTATAAAATACGCAAATTCTTACACATGGATGTCGCGATCTTAATCTAACCTCACACTCAACCCACAAGACTTCCAATTTTCAAAACATAGTAATTCCAAAACTATTTCTCTTCGTTAGCATGCAAACCTTACAACACGCAGAAACTCGTGGTAGGTGGACTCTAAGCATCGTTCAGGTTAAGCTAAATAAGGAAAACGGCGGCGTGATCGCTCATTAGCGGTCTGAGGCAATTTGCTAAATCAATAGAAGGATCGCAGTACAGGCAGATTAATTAGGAGGAAATTATTATAATATCGGAAAATCTGGTAAATACCGACGCGAGTCATTTATCAGAAGCTGTTGGCTTATCGCACCTGATCTCGCTGCTAAATGAGCTAAATGTCTGGCTGGCGGTGTATGAGCACAGCTGGTCCAATTCGCAGCTACCTATCCAGGAGTGACTCGACCGAATTAATGTTTGGTTTATGTCGCTAAAAGTAGACCTGCCAGCAATGAAACTTTACAAGCGGCTTCTGTTAAATGTATCGTAAACCGTCCACGCTTTTAAAGCCTGATAAATAACGTCGAGTACCATTGTCACGCGGAAAAATTCGTTCCAACCCGGATCCGTCGGATGGAAATTTTTACATCGAGCCCCGTAGACAATTGTGGTGTTGAAATCTTGTTGACCCGTGTTACCGATGTTTTCCCACTTTTTCCTTTTTCTCTCCTATTTTCTCTTTTTTCTCTTCTCCCTCTATTTCCCTCTCTTTCTCTCGAACGAGCTATCGATTTATCTCGCACTCGAATATTTTCAGACTGCAGGAGTTCAAGATTGGGATTTATTATATCGGTACTCTCTCGTGTTAGCACGGTAACTACTCTCCTGAAGTAGCTTTTCAAAATCGACGAATACACTCGTCGAAATATTCGCGAAGACGGAAGATCCGAATCTACCAATTTTATTAATTTTCCCATCAAAAAATTCTCACCTCGCGTAAATAAAATTCCACCCGAATTCTCTCATACAGAATCCCAATTAAAATCTACCAATTTTACTAATTTTCCCGTAGAAGAATTCTCAACTCGGCTAAATAAAATTTGGGACGAATTCTCTCGTACAGAATCCCAATTAGAAGCCCGTTACTCGAAATATCCGCGAAGACGGAAGACCTGAATTTATCAATTTTACTAATTTTCTCGCAGAAAAATTCTCAATTTGTCTATACAATATTCTAGTCGAATTCTCTCGTATAGAATCTCAATTATAAGCCAACTAATTGAAGTATCCGCGAAGACGGAAAACCTGAATTTATCAATTTTACTAATTTTCCCGTAGAAGAATTCTCAACTCGGCTAAATAAAATTCCAGTCGAATTCGCTAGTACTAAAAATCCTAATTAGAATCTATCAATTTTCCTGTAGAAAAATTCTCAACTCGGCTAAATAAAATTCCAGTCGAATTGTCCTCTAGAGAATTCAAATTAAAAGCCTACTAATCTAAATATCCGCGAAGAAGGAAGATCCGAATCTATAAATTTTACTGATTTTCCCGTAAAAAAATTCTCTACTCGGCTAAATAAAATTCCATTCGAATTCTCTCGCGCAGAATCCCAATTCGAAGATTGCTAGTCGAAAGTAGCTTCACCGGAATCCTAAATAGCCATCTCGCCACTCCCTTCGTCTTCTCTCTCCCAAATCAAAGGAATAAACTTAAATGGATAATTTCGAAGGTGCGCCGAAACGCGTGGCTAAACGATTGTCCAAACGCGAGAGACAACGATGAATGTCCAATGGCAAAATGGAACAAGAATTGACGTGTTCAGGAAAACGCACGCACCCGTTGTTTTACTCGAGCAGAATGCAGGAGGTACCATCGGCCACGTTGAGAAAAGGAAATACGTCGGTGGAGGCATTCCCATAAATTCGTCCTCGTAAAAAGGAACGAGTGGAATTTTTGTAACACGGATGCCTCCATAATCGAGCGATATAACGAGACATCTGAGAGTATCGCGATGCAACAATGAGAATTCCGTACATCAAGTGCTCGCTCGAGTCCCGTTGTTCACTTACGTTTACTCCCGTCTCATAAATGAAACAAATATGGAGGAATCGTACACGAGCGTGTGCGGCCATTGCGTTTAACAATTTTCAGGAAAGACACGTCCCCTAAGAGCAAAGACTGGAACCAAGGCGACCTGCTCCAATACGACGAGAATCATTGAAACGAAATGTTAATACCCTTTTGCGTAGAGTCACACCGTAATTCATTTTATATTAACGACTCCCTATTTCTTCTTATTTCTCACCATCGTTTCCTGTTTTCTGTTATGCTACGTTTAGGTTCGCATATCAGAGACATAGCGGTGTATTTGCTTTTACTCATTTTTGAGGATTCCTTCCTATTTTTCTAGTCGACAATTAGATATCCCGGTGAATATAAAACCTACATACTTTCGTACGTAAAAAATTGCTATTAAAAGAAAACCAAGTTATTATTACCATAACTTGCGTTCTTTAAAACATATGTACGTCGCAGAATCCGATGAATAGTACGAATCCATAAACACTCTAAAACGATATATTTACTGCAAAAATAGCAAACACCTGGTTCACTGTGCAAAAGATCGAGTGAAAAATACGGCGGAGAAAGGTTAAACACCGAAAATCGATTTAAACCCGATCCCCTGATAAACTCCATAAAGCTAACAGCTATACTCTGTACTCTAGCCTAGAAAAAGCACGTCGCCAGAACTAAAAACTTAACCCTGGCGCCGCGGTGCTAACGTTTTTCTCTCGGTCGTCGTCAACAATATATCGGGTAATGACGCGGGCGCGAAATTGGTTTGATGTCGGCCATTATCGGAGAAAGTTTACAGCGTTCGTGTTTTACCGGAGTTTATCATCTAGCCTCGCTCCCACTCCGGCTATCATCTACTTCGTTCTACTCAGGTAGTCGCCAGTTAAGGCACTTTTATTCCCAGAATGCTTCTCAGCTCGTTCGAATTTGGTTTCGCACGTGAACGATTGAACGTGCAGTTCAGACCACTCTAAATTCGTCCTTTCGGCTTCCTGTTTGCTGCGCCGTAATCGCTGTTTGCCAATCGGTAGCTATCGATGCCAGGCCGCCATGTTTGACGCGACCGGAGCGACGCCTATGGACGCCGCTTATGGGCGCAGACATGATGTCAGGGATTTTTAAGTAGGCCTGAATCACTCGTAAAAAATTACCATCGATCCGTGGACAGCTTCGAGTCCGATTGTCGTTCTTGTAACAATTCCGATGACCTCGAACGGCGATGGATAATTTTGACACGTGAGAGACTCCATGTTTGATCCTTTTGGAACAGGTGCTTCACCTGGAAATTAATTCTACTGGCTTCATTTACATGTATGAAATTGATTACGGTCGAAGCAGCAATTTATTACACCTTGCGAGTTTTATTTTTGGACTCGGGTGTTGGGTCCTTGAATTATGTATCTTCAGAGTCTTTACCATAATGTAACGGTATTTTATACTATTCATTATGTACTATTTAACTCCATAATTTAATGTAATTATTTGAATTTCAATAAATATAATTGGCTATATATTTTTATATTTTGTATTATCTTTAAAATTCTGTAGATGCAACTATGTATCATAATTTTCTTAAATACTACCAAACAGTTAGTGATACAGATGATGATCGAATCAGTTTACAGTTACAACCGAAAATATGAAATTGAATATTTTTCTGATTCATGCACATAAACTCGCTTTCAAGATAATAATTAATCGTATGCGGTAAATAACTTTCCAATAAAACTTGCAAATACATTTCCTGTTTAAACTTCCGTGCAACAAGGAAAGTTGCGATTCCAAGGAGCTACGCATTTATTAATAAAGATAAGTTTATCTCCGATTCGAAGTAAGGTAATAAAATTTGAGTATTTCACACTTTGATTTATAGCAGACTCGATAAGCTGTAATCACGTTAATGTCACCTCAGGTTTTCGCATAAACGTTGTAATGAAATATCTACGATGTCATCGAGCATAAGTAAAATTAATATTTCAATTGTACTATACATGACATGATGAAATAAAAGTCTCAAATGTTTCCTGGCTCCCGAATAATTTCAAAATTTAAATATGTCATGACTTCTGTCCGTGTCTTCGGTTATTCAACGAATGCAAGACTAAAATAGATTTCATTATGTCATCACTATCATCCTATCGATCTCAGAAGTCTTGCCAATGATTGCTAAAGGGTATCTGTTTAATATGATATGCATCTCGAGTTTAACATTAATGAAGTTCTCGTTTTTATTGGGTTAACATCTTCGAATTTCATCGATAAATATGATCGATGCAATTTTAAACGAGTAGCCGGAATGCTTGTTTTTCAAATGAATAATTCATGAGATTTCGAGAACTCATTAACGTCGGGATGTAATTAGAATTAAGAGATAAGTTATCGGAAAAATTGGAACCTGTCTCCGTGAAAAGTACTAAATGTAAATCCAACATTCACTCAGCAATCTGACATACATACATCACACACCATGGAGGCAGAGAAGTTTTCCTATTCCACAAATCGCACGATTATAACTGTAAATATGCAAGTACAATTTTTCAAATTCTTTGCAAACAGCATTTGAAAGTTCGTATTTGAACTATCGATAAAATTATATTAACGTACGAACGGTGGATATAATCCTGCATTTAACATCTTTACTACTTCCTGTTTTCAATTATAAGATTGCAATACACCAATAACGAAGTTATCTTCTTGTAATGTTCGAATTAAAATCCTGCGTTGGAAAGTAACTAAATTTTATTTTGTTATAACTAGGAATATCGTAACTAGGATAGGTTGACTGTATCTATAAGTGGACGATAAAAATTTTAGATTAGGTTGGTAAGTGAAAGGATCGTATCTCTTACAGCGTGTAAGTGACGCGAGAGTTGGAGAAACAAATTTTATTATTTACATAATTATCTGCGATATTAAAGTGACATAAAATGTAGTAAGCTATATCTAAATGTTGCAGTCGAATTGGTACAAGGACAAAGAGAATGTTCGATCACGATTGACTATCGATGCTCTTGAAATCTACGTTCCTGGCATAATAGCGATATAACTTACGTCAGCGTTCGTTTTATCTCGCGAAGAAAAGTTAGTGCTAATCCTATAGCTGTGTACGTCAATGCATTAACGCGTTATCCTACTTGGTCTCGGTGTGTCATATCCCAGCCACTCTGTTATACGATGCGATATAATTCTATTTATAGATGTGACAGTCCTAGCCAATAACGAAAATTTGCGAGACTTATTACTCCTGAGCGCCATGCAGTACACGCTTGATTAATTTTACGCTAACAACCTGCAAGACTCCGCTATAATTCAAAACAGTTTCCTGAAAGACACCTCATAACTCCTTACAGGGATTATCAATCAAATACCCACACTCGTTGTACCGCTCACCAACAAGGAGAAGTCAGTCACCACAATTTCTCTTACGCGTAACCTCAAACAAACGAAGAGCAACTAAAATTGAGCAAAAGCGAACAAAATCGAGGGAAATGAAATTCAATCACCAGGTTCCAACTTAAAAAGAAGAAAGAAAGATCTAAAACTCTTTTTTAGCTAAGCAGAGAGATTAAAGTTAACCAAAACTGACGGAAACAGAGTTAATAAAGTTAATTAATTAAACAAAAATGAATTAAAATCCAATCGTCACGAAACAACTGAACCTGATGTAAACCTAACTCAATCCTAGCAAAAATAGTTTCCAACTTGAAAAGAAAATATAAGTATCTAAAACACCTTTTTAATTAAAAAAGATTAAAGTTAACCAAGACTGACTAAAACAGTACAAAACCAACCAAAATCAGCATAAATCAACTAAACCTAATTAAATCCAATCCAAACACTTCGTTCCACGAAAAGAAGAAAGAACTGCTCCAAGTGCAAAAATAAATTAAAGCTGACTCGATACAAAACGATTGAATCTAAACCAAACCTAATCTAAATCTAAGTTCAAACAGTTTTCAACTTAAAAAGCAAAAAGTTTAAAATTCCTTATTAGGTAAGCAAAAAGATTAAAGTCAACCAAGTCTGACTAAAATACCAAACCAATAAAAATCGGCATAAATCAACCATCCAAACGTCGTCGATCGGCGAAAAGAAAAAAGATAAGTCGACGCGAGACAACTGAACGTGGAAAAAACCTAAACCTAACTATGTCGAAGCAAACAGTTTCCACCCCTAAAAAGGAAGAGAAAGATCTAAAACACCTTTCGAACCGTTTGAAAGCCACCACTTGGCATGCGCCACTAATCACGAGGAGCTATTACGACCATAGATCACAGGCTATATCTCCCGCAGCGTCAACAGCCTAACGATCGCACAGGCGTAATACGCGCCTCGTGTAATATCTCGTCGCTGGCAATGGAAACGTAACGTTGTAATTTGTTGGCCCATTTACCCGGCCCGTGCCCAGCCGAAACTTTCATTGCCCCGTTGCATCGCGACCTGCACTTCGCGTTCAGCTTTGCATACCGCGATTCTTACGCAGTCAGCGAAACGAAAGCTGACCAGTCAGGCCGTTGGCCAGCCAGGAAGTCGGGTCTCGGCGCGAAATTCTTGCGCAGTTTTGGGTCGAATCCTCGATCGGCCGCGCGTGCAGCCGGCTACGGATCGAAATTTACAATTTAAACGCGGATCCTACGGGTTTTCACCGGCAGGATACCAGCGGAGTGAGTCACCCGGTGAAACCCGCTCACACCGGATGTACCAAGAGGATGCGGAGGAGAATGACGCGCCCGGTACTCCTACCTCGGATAGCACGAAAATGGGATTCGACGATTTTAATTAGCCCCCGAAGCGGAGGAGGAATCGGAAACGGAAGGTGTACATTCGTGTTGACAAATGGCCACTTTGTGTAGGGTCTTGGTTCACGTTTCAGTACAGCTTTCCGTGTTATTCTTGCGGAGGAACGAGGGCCGAATTCGGGTTACGATTTTAACGGCTGAAAGTGAAGGTCTAGATACGTATACCTATGTGGGTTGATCTTACATGCGAATACGTGTGTAGGTGATTACGAGAGAGACGTAATTTATACATGAGATATTAACGATCTTGTGGGATGTAAAAGATGAGATTGGATGATTTTAATTAGCCTGTTATTTATTACGAGAGTGATGTAAATTATACATGACTGAGATGATCTTTTTCGGTATTTTTATTTTGGACAAGATGAAAACGATTTTAATTGGAAGGATAGAATATTTTAATTAAAGGCTGAAGTGTAATTAGAAAAGGATGGTATAATATGAGGTTCTGACAAGTGGGATTATGTGTAGGTTTTCATCTGTCATTCTTGAAGCAGGAATTTAATGTTAGAATTAGGCAAGTGAGTGAAAGTCAATCTCTAAGTACATATAATTTATTTCAAGTATACGAGATTAACTACAATTTTTCTAACTTTCGTTATTTCGCGTAACAAATGTCTCTATAGGTGAAACTGTTAAGAATTTTGAAAGCTGTTCGACGTACGTGTCATTGTACGCAAATTTGCGAAGTTACATTTGGAAACAGCGGTAAATCGACTTTCCCTTTTTATACTATCGCTTACTGATAGATTCCGAGCACAGTTCAGGAACGTAATAGAGGCCTAAATAAAATCGCTTGAAGAAGAATTAACGTCAGAGTCCAGATTAGAGAAGACCTATAATAGATTTGGATCAGTTGATCATGTGATTACCAATTATAATACCTAAACGACTTTATCTATTATCCATTGCTACGTCTTAAATTACTCCTTCTCCTTCTTTTATTCTCTTAAAAAAGAGAATCTTACGAAATTCACACGTGAAAAAGAACATCCTCTGCACGAAAGGACAGATCTACTCATAGAAAGACACCAACGCTGATAAAAGGTACGGCGTACAGAGAGACAGATAGAATTGGTGCAGAAATCACAGGGAACTCGATTACAACTCGATCGGTAATCGAACTAGAAATCACAGAGGAATCGCATAGTGAGAACACACATAGGAGTCGATCAATTAACATGTACACTCTTATAAATCTATATCCCAATAGTGTCTCTCCAATTTAAATGTTAATTTATTCGAAGACCACGAATCGCGAGAGTAAAACAGGAATACTCGAGCGTACGAACGACGTTGCAAGATGTAAAACCTCTCGACTGGCAGACAAATCTTCTGGTACACTCTCGATTCGCTTTCTTCCGGACAATTATCTTCTTCACAGCCGCGTCACGTGCCCGCAAACATTCCGCGGACACCGGCTTTTTCGTATGGAAATATTTGCTTTTATCCCGAATAAGGAAGTTCCCGAGTGAGCGAAAGTGATGTTCTGGGAAGTGGCCGTTCCATCAACCGAGTCGCAGCTCAACTTTATTTTATTGCTAAAACATGCAGAACGTAATCGTTCCTCGGAGGGTAGACAAAGAGCCCTGTGCTTCCTGGAAACGCCAATACGCTTCGCCAATTGCTGTAACAACGGGACGTCTCGAACAATAACTTCCATCGTCGTGGAAAGAAGAAAAGAAAGGATTCGCAGTTTCAAATTTTCTACCTCGTTCGCGGTTTTTAGGACACTTTAACGCTCGACGAGGGGTCATGCACGAGGTTAGAAACGTTGGAATTCCGCGGTTTACGAGTGTAGCCGAGTCGTTGGAAGAGAAAGATGGTAAGAAAGTCACGTGCGAGTGATTTACCATAAGTTTCTTCGCGTCTTTTGGTGATTATGGTGTTCGTTGATGACCAATTCAGCTGCTGACAGCTTCGAACATGCGATACAAGCGAAAATGTGATGTAAAATTGACGGGAAGGCTGTTTCCGGGAATAATATTCAGAAATTTTTAGATGTAGGTTCACTGTGAATGACCTTGCACATATGTATAATCTTTCTTGAAAAAATTGATCAACAATTTAATACAAATTTTTTAATTCTATTCATTACCCTCTTAATTTTAAGTATTCCATTTTGAATTTCTTTACTTTTCAAGACATTGAAATCTTTGAAATTCCACTCATTTTTCGCTCTTAATTACAGTTAGACAGTTAGGTTTATTAATTCCAGAGAATATTACATTTTTAATCTAAACAATTGTATAAACACTCGACACGAATTTAATTATTTGACCCACAATGTCAGAAATAGAGAAATATAAATTACAGTCGTATTTTTAATCATCCAAAAACAAGTTAAGAAGATTGTACATATTTTTATGTATTTTTAATGATAAGTTCCTGGATCTGCTTTTGAATTAACCTTGAATTTTCTCGAACTGTCGAATCTCGAAGTGCCAAACGGAATAGACGAGATATTTCAACTGAAGAGGGTATCATTTTAGTTCTTTCCTCTCGGAAGATCGGTGCTCGCGTGTATCACTCGTGTTACAAATTACTCGGTCGTAAAAGCGTAGACCTACATGTCCCGTTGTTCGAGCGTTAATATGCATTCCTGCGAAGCAAGCATCGTGGCTTCAGGGTCGCTCGATCGAACTGTACTTTCTCCAGAGTCCAGAGACTGAATTCCGAGCGTGGGATTCACCGGCCGCTTTAAGCATCTCTACATGTGTACCGGCCTTTACACCTGAGCAGACATCACCGTGTGGATGCAAGGCACGTACCCGAGCGTATACTTCTTCTTTCGAGTTCATCGTCGATCGACCGATGGAAAACCGAACCCGAGCATCCTTATTATCCTGGGCATATGCTTGAACGTCCTGGTACACGTCTTCTAGCGTTAGTTGAATCTTGTGGGATCATTTATCAGACGTTAACGAGGACACGCTTTTCATTTCTTCAATCTTTCGCGAGTACGGTTGTTCGTGTGGCAAAATATTAGTGGCCGAAATAATTGGTCTAATCATATTCCACATGCAATACGATATTTGTAGTGAGATGAAAATTCGAAGATTTTATCGGTAAAGTTAGAAAATTATTCATCGGTATGTATGTTATTTGTGACATGTTTATTGTAGATACACATCATGGTGACGCTAGTGAGTTAAGTGGAAAATCGTCTTAAGGCTGTACTATTTTATGATTGATGAATAGCACTATAGCGTGTTTTTTACATATTTTTTTAGATTAGAATTAAGAAAATAGGCGAAATAATTGTTTTTAGAGTTTTCTTTTTCTCTAACTAGAGAAAACGCGAGACTACATTCGACAAAATTATCATTACTGTTCTTTTCGATTATTTTACGCTTTCGGACCTTGTGTTATAATGTCGAGGCACACTAACATAAAGGACTATAATTCGAATTTAAGAAAGGTAGAAGAATGGCTTGTTTGAAATTCGACTTTCCTTTCTGTTTATTATACTGGAGGTTAATAAATAAAAGTAATTGATAATATTATCATTTCTTCGAACGTACAGATGTAAGTGTAATTTTTGACAATTTCCATAAGACAACTTTCCTTTTGTCGCTTGTACTCGATCAGTGAGCCATATGATTCTTGGCTAATTGAAAGCAAGACAGTTATTTGTCAAAATAATTGAATCAATAATCCAGCTTTATCCGGGACAATTAAAAGGAACATTAAACTCTTCCGGAAGTTCCAAATGTCCATTAAACAGCCGCCAAAGGCTTGTGAAAGCGTCCTTGTCGCATGAACTTGCTTCGCACCTGTTATGCTTTATAACCAGCTATTGTAAACCAGCTGGCGCCGTGTGTTCGTTTATAATTAAGATTGCGGAAGGAACAAGACATAGGTTTTAAATATTTTCTCACGCGATAAATAAAATTTCGCGATATCTCTAAATTGCGACAAAATTGAAAATTAAATCTACAAATATTCTACTCTAGGAGATTTACATTTCAATTCACAACGCGTTGCCAATTGGTAATTCCGATTTATTATTATGCTAATAAGAGTTATTCTTTCACGAGAATTGAATTTGCATTGTAATAAAATTATATTCTGGTCGTGGAAAAATGTATTCTTTATGGTGTGTTAATCAGTGTCTTACGAGTATTTAAATATTTACCTTTTAACGTTAATAAATAGTATTATTGTGTAATTTTTCTGAGTATTTAAATATTCACAGTATCTCAATATTAGTATAATACTATTATACTAATAATATTAATAGTACAGTATTACTAGTAAGTAGCATTAGTAATAACACAGCTATTACAAGAATATAATACAAATCGTGACGATATTTATCAATACCATTATATCGAGTAAAGTATAAACTGTAATAAAACCATTACTGTACCTATAGTAAAATTAAAATTAATAAATAGTATTATAGCATTATTATACTAAATATCACATCTCTCAGCGATATTAAAGACGTTCGCCATAAAAAATCCAAGCTACCCAGCTAATATTCCGATAAGATTTTATAGATAATTAAAATCAGCTGATACATTCGCCGCAGTAAACGTTGTAATAAAAAACGAAGAAAACCGTCAACCTTTCAGAAACCGTATAAATCCCCTATTAAACCGGCGATATTCTTTCCAATTTCTGCTCACTTCGCGCACCTCGTTCAAAACTAATTTCCCTTAACGACGGCATAAACGTTCGCGCAAACGAAATCACGGCCCCGCGAGCCGCCTCTCGCGATAACAATAAAATCAATCTCGCCGCGTACGCGTATTATGTTCCCGCGACGCGGAATGCTCGCCGGAAGAGTCATGAAAGCGGCTGCGAAAAAATGGCACGCGAGACGACAATGGCAACCGAACGCAGCGGCACCCAATGAACCCTAGCATCCGACAGTTTCATCATGCCTGCAGCCGGTCTGATCTCCCGGCCGGAACTTTCATTCTTCCATCGATCAGAGAAATCGTGGCCCCCGTTCGAGATTACACGTATCCATCCGTCGACGTGTCGCCGTTGTCGACGCTGCATCGGACAATTGCCACCGCGAAGGAACGGAGAGGAAAGTGGCTGATAGGAATCGCGTAAAGAGGGAACGATTTAACTGGCGAAGACGATGGAAGACGAGAATGCGAGGAACGATGCGAAAGACGAGGCAACGATGGAGGATAGGAGTAGGGAAAATTCAGATGACGACGAAAAAGCTGGTTCGTAGCAATAGGAGGAAGAGATGGGTAATGAAAGATAGAAGGAACGGTCTCAAACGTAAAGGAGTAAAGGATAGAAACTGAGAAATGGAAAGAAAAGAGGAGATATAATGGGAGAAAGACAGAGGTAGAGGATCAAGAGAAATGACTGAAAAGACGAAGGAAAACCTGGCTTCTGAAAAATAAGACAGGGAGGAAAGAAAAAGATATGCAAAGAAATCGGAGATAGCTAGTAAAAGGTAACAGGAAGGAACAACCCCAAAAGATGACAAAGAATGGCTCGTAAAACATAAAGAAGAAAAACAGAAAGAAGTAGCTAACGAAAAAATAAGAAATAAGAAATAATCCAAAACGTGAGGTAGAAAATGTCTCGTAAAAAGCAGGAAAAACAGGCTGCAACACAAGATGAGCATTGAAAGACCCGAAGAAGAACATACCTACCAAAAGACAAAAAAAAAAAAGAGAAACTAACCTAAAAGATAAAGAACAAAGCGAACAACTGAAATTCCTAAAAGTAAAAAAGTATCGAAAGAAGCAACGATTCGGAGGACAAAGAACCAAATACCTCCTGGAACACGAAAAAGACGATATTACCAAAAACACACCAAAGAAAGAATTCTGTACAACACCTAACACGGAAACACAAAAACAGTGACCCACAAAGTTCGAATAAATAAAAAAGCACGGAAGAAAAGTAAAAAGAAAAAAAAGCAAGAGGAATCAGGAGAAAAAGAATCGACCCAGAATACCAATACAGAGAGATTACCAAAGAGAGGCAGCAAAAGAAAAATACGAGAGGAAGGGATCGCGGGGAAGAGCGGGGCTGGATCATGGGACCGAGCGCGTGATCACGAGCGCGCTTTCTAAACCGAGGGGCAAGGTAAATCTGGGATCGGTAAATCGTGGAACGATTACGCGTGGTGGAAGCCCCGAGGCCGGGCCAGTGACTCGCTGCGTGCGCGAGACGATTCGTTCCGGTTCGTGGACGAAGCCGGTAGCTGTTCCTTTCTCCGGAAAATCCGGTCGGCCGGCGATCGCGAGCCGGTCGCGGCGCGAAGAGGAAGCGCAGAGGAAGCGGGCCGAAGAAAGAGAAGGTGGAGAGAAGCGGCGGTCAGCTCGGCGGTTGCCAGGACGAAACGGGGGATAGGAAACGGCGCGACATAGGTGGCGCGAGCGAGATAGCGCGGCTCGTTGTCCCGGCACGAGATACCTTCGCCTCCGTTCCTCCGCCATTCCGGACGTGGCCAAATGAATTCGTTCCGAATGCAATTCGCAATTTGTCGTTAACGCTCGCGAGCTGCCAGACAAATGCTCTTACCATTGCGTTGTAAATGCTCATCGCGGTGTAATTAAGTTCGAGCCTCGTGAAACGGGCCGCGTGTACGCTGAATAAGAATGCTGTGTACCCGATTTGGCTGAATAAACTGTCACGTACAGGCTGCCGCCGATCGATCGTCGGCCTTGCGACCTGCCGTTTCGACCGCCGTTGTTTACGATTAATTGAAACGATTTCGTACGCGCAATGGCCGACCGGGATCGAGCTGTGCGTGCAGCCGGACGCAAAGATGGCGAAGATTGCTGGCGTGGACCGCGTTCGGTTTTGGGCATCGATCGTGTTATGCTTGCCGCTCCGGTTTGATAGTATGGATTCTTTCCTTTTTTCATTTAATTTCGATAATTGCGGTTTCATTGGCAAAGATATGATTTTCATCCGGAGATTATCGCTCCGAGTTATGTCGAGTTTCAATGGTCAATTGTGTTTGGATTTAATTTGTGGTGATTTTGATAATAATGGGTCTGTCAGGTTTTGAGGATCGTGTGTATTATGCTGGTGATTCGTATTTAATTTGCACAGTGGTAATTTTATCGGTAGTGGAAATATATTTGGATACGGATGCAAAGATGGCAAAGATTGAAATTTAGGGTGATTATTTGGACTAGATTTAAGCCAGGGTGATTTTATTGGTAATAGAAATAAGCTTCTGCGATTAATATTGTCGTTGGTTTCGGTTAGGTTGCTTGATTGAGTCAGGAGGTGTTAGCAAACTCTGTTTTGGTATAATCTGGCTTAATCTAATTAATCGTATTATCTTCGACGCATTTTGTACGAATTAAACTACGGTGGTTAATTTCCTGTACGTTAAGTTTCGAATAATTTAGATCTCTAGCATTCTCTGATTTAGTTCTTGCCGCGATAAAGCCGCTTGTTTCGATCAACAAGTGAGTCTAAAATTATTCCAGGTGAATCGAACGAGTGTAGGTAGATTAGTAACTGAAATATATTTCGTATAAAAATGAATTATAATAGTCTATTTTCTATTTTTGTTATTTTTCCGTAACGCTAATAAAACTTAATTAACTTAACTTTAACGCGAATCAAATAGTAAAATTATTGTCGCGATTTTTGTCACGATTTTGTTTAAATTTAAATATAAGAATTATGCGGTACTTTTAAAGTTTGAAAATCGATAACGTTTGTGTATGTATTTTCGTGTCGTTTTGAAAATACGAGGAAAGGAGAGGACATGGAGGAATAAGGAAGTGCAACAGTAATCAAACTAACAAGTTGCCCTGTGATTGGTGTTAAATGAAATTTACTTGTCGCGGAGAAGAGGAAAATTGTAAAAGGATAAAGTGAAAATAGACGAACGGAAAAAGAGCAGAGAGAAAACGGCGAGCAGTTATCTCGGCACGAGGAACCTTTACCTCCATTCACACTATTGCGGATGTGTCCAAATGAATTCGTTCCGTATACAATTTACAATTTGTCGCGAGGCGTGCGTAAAGTGAGACAAATGGTGTTCTATATCTTAGGTCAGAGCTAGACAATTAAGTTTCAATCTCGCCGAATAAATGAATAATTCGATTTCCAGACGAAATTATTTCAAACGATATTAATGAACCAATTATTACTACAGTAACGTAACGTAAGACTGCGATGCATTTCAGATAATATAACATGAATATTTACATCTTATATAATAGAATTATTTCATAATTTTGAATACCTTCGGTGTTTTATGTATTAATTTAATAATTACATCCAATATTATTAATTA
>NIJG01000359.1:37955-50714 GCA_002201625.1 Euglossa dilemma
GAATAATGAAGGTAATAAGTAATACAAATATTATTCAAATCATTTAATAGATAATATATAGAAAATATACAATACACGTACAATTTCTAAAGAAATATAATAATATTTAAATAGTGATGTACTTTTCAATGTTCCTGTGACAAAATATTTAATTAAAAAGAGTTTTGAAACGATTCCAAAAGGTTCCACAACGAAAAGACCTCATTCCAACTTTTGGTCATCAAAAAGTAAAAATCTCTTCGCTCATCCTACTTTCACTTCAAATATTTGACATAACTACGTGTACAACAGGCATTTGATAATGTAAAGGAACAACTATGCTCGTAAGCCTGACCAAGACTTCTCTCGTGGAATGCATTATTATGCAAGTATGCCACTTTAAACAAAATAAATTAGTATCATCAATCGAAATTTTACAAACACTTTAAAACACGTAGTTGCTTAAGATTTTGGTATAATTAGTTAAAAGATTAATGGAATCTTTTCATCATCTATATGATAATATACTCATCCTTTACACCAATAACTTTTTCAATTATTTTAAATATAAAGGAACCAATAATATAACTTTTCCACGCGCATTAACATAAGGAACGTTATTACAAATTTAAAATAACAAATAATAAAAGAATTCATATTTCCATAATATTTATATTTCTCGCAAATCTTTACCGAAATTTGTCAAACTCCTTTTCAAAATAACTCCAAGTGCAGAATGATGAAAATTTCACTCGAGAATATCACACGACAAATACAAGTTCTTTTCTTTACTTATTCCTTTCCTGTTACGACATCTTCCCAATTCATGAAAGATAACCGAGCAGGCAAATATTAACAAATTTATGTAACGCTGAAAAATATATTGTTCCTCTTGCAAAACCTCGCACGTCTCGCGTCTATTAGTACGATCAATATTTGTTCCGACACCATGGATCCTGTCATACATCTCAACATCCTCCAAAAAAACGAAGAGGAAAAAATAGAGAATAAAAAAAAGAAATCGAGGAAGAAGAATTCACAGGATTAACGATCGTGTAACAGTTTCCAAAAATCGAGACGTTACCACTGGAATCTCGTATCGGGACCACTTTCTTATTGGAAAGGACGCCATTCACTTACGAAACGAGAATTCTGACATACTCCCTGCGGCTCGTTCATGGCCCACATACGAATATCTTTTGAATATGATTTCCGGACATTTTTGCAAGATTGTGTATCCGCGGTCGCGGGTCACCTACTTTTCGTAATTTTTACGTTGATACTCGCGGGCCGCTCTATCACGGATATACGAAACGTTATTTTACGTAGCAACTTCCCTCGAAATCTCGAAATATCGCTTGTGAACTGAAATTGAAAAGTTTTGTCGTTTGAGAAAATTGCGTGGCCCCAGCTAAACGTTTCGATTGGGAGTTAAGGGAATGTATTTCGTAACAATCTTGCCTTCTCATTTTGCCAAATAAAATTTCTTTGACGATCGCTGTAATTCAATATGGATTGCAACTGAAAGTATTTCCCCGAATTGCAATTGAAGGTATTTACGCGCGGTGTGAAAAGTTCTTTCTGTATATTTCGTCCATTGCACGAATAAAATTGTATAAAGTATATTTTATATATATTTTATGTAACTTTAATTTTATTTTAAAATTTAAGGTGAAATATTGGTCGGTTTATTTAATTTCATTGCGGTTTATCGAGATTATATAACAGGTTTAAGTATTCGGATTATAATATTTAAATAATATTTCGTATATGCGACACCGATTCTTTTGTGAATGACGTAATGCAGGAATTCAGTTCAGGAATTACATCCAGTTAAGCCACTTTTTCTAATTACCTGGGGGAACTCAGTCATTTTAACCTGAGGTTTACTCGAGTAAAAACTCAAGGACATCAAGATTATACCAAAAATCTGAAAGACTGGTGAAAGTTTTGAGGTAGTAAAAATACCAAGGCATGTAAATTAGTTGTATTTCAATGTGTCGCTTTTACGAACCAAAGCAATGAAAGTTACCACAGAATGGACTATTCGAGTTTAAGTGTACACTAGAATACTAAAATTTATTTCTATGTGATAAAATATGTACGAAGATCTATAAATATGTATATAAAATTTAATTTCCAAAGTTATTAGCGAAATTTTTTTATTGAGCATTTACCTCGATAAGTTCCCCTTATTCTTCTTTTCTTCGGGTTCACTCTCACTTTTTAGAAAATTCATATTAATTATTACAAAAATTTACATCAATACCGAAATTAAATCTTCATTAAATAATATTAATTAACATCGTATCTTTGATAAAAGGTAGAAATGTTCTTAGCTAATCTAATCAAGATAATATACATATTTGTTTAGAATCATTTATTATATATAAAATTTATATTATTTAATACAAAAGTTAACAACAATTCCAAAATAGGAAATCTAAGCTAAAGTAATACCAAATAATATCGTATCTTCAACATAAGACAAAAATCAAAATCCTAATTAACTTAACCAAAGGAAACATATCACCTTAGCTTCGTTCCCATGAAACATACGTAACTATCATAAAAGATTCCTATAAATCCCAAAATAGAAAAATCAAAGGTATTTTCTCGTAAACGATATCGCGCGTTTCGCTAAAAACAAAATTACTCTGAGTTAACCTAAGCGAATAAAAAAAAAAGAAAAATACGCCTTCTTCACTGGTATATATTCGTGGAATATTACAAAGCAACCGATCCATAGTAATTTGTTCCACTAAACGCATTAACCTACCGTATCGTAATTCGTATCAGAATCACGCGATCGTTCGATTCCGTTCGATGGATCTGCCATTGGAACAGAGCAGTCTCTCGTCCAAGTTCCGCAATTCAATTCGAATACGATCTGCCAGTGTCACGGCTACGTAACGAGATGGAAGGGTAAAAGGCCAAGGTGTCGAGCTGTCACACGTGGTCGAAGGCCTAACCGATCGTAACCGTAACCAGACAATCCAGATTCCTGCACCCTTCCGCTGCTAGACGATACGGAGCGTGAAATCAGGTTCGCGTTCCTGTAATGACGAGATCAATGCACAGCTATACGTGTACGGTTCAACGATCCGTGATGACGTAACGACGTTTTATTTATGCTTATTTGAAGTTTGTCCATGGCACGATAACAGTGATCGAACATCGCTACTGCACGTGGACATTGAAAGTGGATTAGGAGTACCATGCGCAGACTGTTCATTCGCTGTAATCGACGATTGCGTCACGTAGTATAGGTTATATTGCGTGTCTAATAAGACTTGTGTTATTTCTATCGTTCCTTGCGTTAAATTCGCGTCGATTATTCAATCCTGCTAATAGAAAGAAATATTCGAAAATAATTTTTCCTTCCGTTATTTCAGATTTTACCGATTCTCCGTGTATCAAGTATTACATATCTCGGTTAGGTGAGTTAGTAATTATTATATTATATGTCATCTTTGATGTCGAATAATATGTGCAACATTTTTGCGAATGAGAGTTTAGAAGTGGTGGCAGAGTTAAATGAGTCACCCTGTATGTTAACCATTCGTGAGTGTTGTTAACGTAATTTTAATATTATTGCTAGTATTATTGCTACAATCATATTACGATCTTACAATAATATATCTCATAAATATAATGCATTGGACAAAATTACATAATTTAACAAAAATGAATTACGAATCGCTGAAAAATAAACTCGAAGAAATTGCATAATTTACGGGAAAAGAATTCGTAGCAAAAATCAGTCAGCACTCGATCACTGTCAAGGCACTATTACAAACTGTCGAACACAGTGTTCCTGACAGAAACTCTAGATCACATTCGCTTTATTTAATTTATTACCCAATGAATCGTTAGAAAACAGTTCGATAAAGGAATAACGATTTACCGGCTACTTACCTACATCGCGTTTAATAAACGCATTTCGCCGAAGTATAGTCATACAGTTAGAGGCCGTGCAAGAAAAATAAAGCCATAAAACGTTATGAACGTCGTTGTCGTGGACGTGGAAGGAAGGAAAAAAGGAAGGCAGGAAATTCGACGTTCCCTAACCACAGAGTTGATTGCTTTATGTCGGCACTCCGAGAGCGGAGTCCGAAGACATTTCACGAGACCGAAGAATCGACGGCTGGAGAAAGTATTTTCTCCCACCGTCACCGATCTCCCGTGCTCTCGGCTTCGTCAGAGGTATTTGTCTATCTTAATCTTCTTATTGGCAAGAACGAATTTCATCGCGTAATACCTGCGCGGCACGAAAAGTCGACCGATCGCAACGAGAGCGAACATAACTTCACACGTTGCAGGTAACTCCATTACCGACTGATCTGCTTTTCCTGTCTCAGGCTTCATCCACATTGGCAGGTGAATCTTCGACATCCGACCGTTGCAAACCAATCGATTTTCCGTAGCTTTCGGTTATTTATCGTTTATATTGTTTGCAAATAGGTGGAATATTGTTATTATTGACATACTTTTTAATTAATGGAAACTCAAGAGACTTAATTAAATTCAGGAATGCTTAAGAAGAACGATTCTTGTCAATCTTTTCGAGTTTTTAATAAAACTATATCACCGTGGAATCGGTGTTATAAAAAAAACAATGTATTATAGTATAATTGTGAGATTTATACAGATAGTGATTTATTTAATTATAAAAATGTGCGAGTGACAATTGGAGATACGAATTATCTCTCGCTATGGCTCTAACTCTACAACTTTACAACTAATGACTCTAACGACTCAACTAACTGTTAACTCTGAACTCTCAACTAAGACTCTCGACTCAGAACTCTTAACTCAGACTCTCAACTAGGAACTAACCCCAACGGAATGTTCCTTCCTTTATATCTTTTTTCAACAACATTTCCAACTTTTATATCATTTTCCAAGAGCCTGACGCATCGCCCAGGATTTTGCAATTGACCTGGGCCTTCGTAAGGCCACATGTGCATGTGGGTAAATTAATTGATTTATTTGCCTAACAATTTGATTCACTTAAAAATATATAAAAGAATAATAAGCGGTAATTAGATAGGTAGAACTAGAAATTTGTCTCGCACAATCTCTCGCTCACTCGCACATCACATCTTTCCACGACGAAGGACTGTTTGTTACTAAACTATTTTAACAACATTCTAGATCTTTTGCTCACATGTTCGAAAACACACGCATCAATACTTGTTCCATCATTCATTTTCACATACTCGCATTCACATCTTTTAAAACCAAATTTATAGTAAATGGTGGAAAATGCGCGATACTACAGTATAAGAAAATAATTTTGTAGAAGTAAATTATAGATGGTACGGTAATTTCTTTTTTTCTTGAAAAATGAATAAAATTAACAAGAGTCGTTCTTAATACAAGCCTTTCAATTATTTCTATTACAAGATAATTATGAAATTTAGGTAACTTAAGTATTATAACTGTGACAATTTTTTATATCTCATTTAAAAGCTGTATGAATAATTATTATAATTACAATATTTCTGATGCCTATCATAATTGTTTCAATGTTATTACACGTCCTAGATAACTGTGTGTACGTTACACTGAAATTATAGAAATTTAGAAATCGTCTGAAAAGAAGCAATAATTATTTTCTTGTGGCCATAGAAATGCCACGAATTTTCTTACATACCTCCTTTCGTGTGTAAGAGGGTCAAGCGTGACTTTGTTTCGCGATCATAGATATGCAAATACCTCTGAAGTTTAGGCTGCGACCAGACAATCCGACCCATCGGCTTCCTGGAGAAAATGAACGATGAGTTAATTTTCCTATTATGTGAATTCCTTCGAGGCGTAACTGACGTGACGCCATTGTTAAATAATATACGAGATAATAACGTTGTATTAACAAAGGGTTACTCGACACCGCGTCGTTCTCAGTAACAACGAACATGATCTCTGTTCGCACTGGTTGTACGATAAAACTGATCTGGATCAACAGCCTGTGAACCAGATTTTTTATCTCCTCGCATCTACTTTCTGACGATAATGGAATTCGGTGAAAAAGAAAGTAGAATATCCTGTAAACTCACAAAATTACTACAACACGTATATTTTTCGTAACGAACACATCATTGAAACAAAATCGAAGAAACTATCTTACGAATAATTTATTCTCATTGGCGATTTAAAAAATGTTATCATCAAACTTTAAAGGAAAGTTTTCGAAACGTTTCATCGCGCAGTAAAAATCAGAAAAAGTTTGAGAACCGCTGCTGTGGGTCTAGCAAGTATCCGGTGTCTCATAGTCCAAGGCGGATATTAAAAGTTGAGAAGAGTCATTAAGCTATGAAAGTGGTTACTTGCGTTACGGAATAGCCTGTAATCTAATCTGTTACTTTGCACGTGGGAGAATCGTTTCTCGAAGCAACGGAACTAAAAAGCGAAACACTCGGGCCGCGAGTCATCTCGCGTTTCTTTCTTCGCTGACGGCAGCTCGGCGAGAAGTTTGCCGGGAGAAGGGTGCAATTTCGAAAAGCAGAGGTCATTAGGTATTAATTTCGAAGCGACGAGGGGCACATCGAGGCCTGGTTGAACCGGAAGATGCACGCAGGCCGCGAGATGGCGCTGTGAGGGCGGAAGTTGGGAAAACTGGCGAAGCTCAAGAATGCATTAGGTCAGCAAGTTGGCGAAGATGGCGCGCGCGACTTCCCGTCACCTTTCTTTTTTCCGATGAATATTTCAGCAGAAAGCGTTGTAAACTGTGTCGCCTTGCAATGCCGACTTTTTAAAGTTATTTAATCAAATAAAACGAGCACCGGGCTAGGTCGGCGAAGTTTGCTCGTTACCTCGTAAGATTCATTAATTTACATCGCGTCGTTTGAAAAATCCTGGACTTGTAATTTCTCAGAGTCGCCGGCAATTTCGTTACAACGAGATGCATCCCGTTTGAACGAGTCATAACCGTGTCCATATTTAAAACCGATACTCGGTTAAAATGGGAAATTTGGTAACACGCGAAATTGGGCGAAATTAATTTCTACATGTTAATCGAGTTCTTGCATTGTTTATGGTTGGAAATCCAATTTCTGGTACCATCCATAGGTTTTACCTTTTATTTATTTACAGTCACCGCTGCGGCGCGATACGTTTAATTGCAATTGATTTCTTCGACTGTGTTTCGCCCTTAAATACTGCAAAATTCAGAGAATCATACGTGTAACATTGGCAAAGTAAATTAATAAACATTAACATTTTTATAAACGATCCGACGAATAATTGTATCGAATTGACGCTTATAAAATTAATAATCTTATCGGATCTGAGAGTAAATTTAATAATATATAACAACGAATATTTTACATTTAAATATCTCATGCTGTATGTTATTCGAAAGATTATCGTGGAAGTAATAATTTTACAAAGGTAAACCGATGTTTTAATTAATAATAATTCTTATGCCATTAAATAAGATGTAAACAAATACTTTGTTTTAAACTTCTTATCCTGCATGTATCTAGATGTTTATTGTGATACTCGGCAGTGAAATGAAACTGTATTACGTATACAATAAACCATAAAAAAAAATTGTTTGTTGCAGTATCTTTCTCCAATTGCTGGAAATGGAACTGCATAAAAAGAAATTGTTTTCCTTTCACTTCACTTAGAAGCCACATTTTGTAATCTTACATTATAGTTACATAAATAACGAAAGCAGGAAACATTTCTTTATTCCATTTACAATGGTAATAACGATTTGGCGAGTTTCTCGCGTAACGAATTTGTCTGCACCAAAATAAAGGAACTCTTCAATAATCGACAATGAATACGCTTTCTCAAATTGAAAGTATTTCTCAATGGAAACAGCTTTAAAAGTCATATTTTCCAAGTCGAAGCTTCAGCAACTTACCCTTCGAATACTTTTAAAAGAATTCGCGATTTTCGGAACAATTGCACATTCAAATTTTGTTTTGAATCAGCCGTTAATTGTATTAATCTATGTGATATCAACCCTCGACATTATCAAGATCAAAAGTCTAACCAATTAAAAATACTGAACTATTGAAATCACTATACCAAAAGATTAATGAATTAAGAGTACTAAATTACTCGAAGTCGCGAGTTGAAGCCAAAATTAGTAAAAGAATCGACTGCTTAAACAAACCGTGATCATCGTGGATACCAAGTGACCATCACCTAAGGCCAAACCCATCGATTGAATGCAAGACCCACCAAAAAGGTCCACTATCTCGGAGAAACCTGGCAAAGTCCAACACCAGAGCTGTCCCTCATGCAAACAGGCGGTGTTTCAGCACGCTCGTTACAAGATAATCATCTGCAAACCAAGAAAGGTAGGAACGCGAAACAACGGGAACCTGGAAAAATCTGCGACAGAGAGATATCCATTCTCCATCCGCTTTCTCGCCTATAATCTCGCCGGGGCGATCTCTTTATGCTTCGCTCGTTGTCCCTTCCGTAAGAAAAAGAAGAGAAAAAAAAGAGGGTAAAGAGAAATGAAATACTCCGTATTCTCCGCGGGAAGGCGAAAGAAACGATGCAACGGAAAGAGAGTTTCAATTCATTAGCTGGAAACGGTGTAACAGCTATAGGAAGGCACGCAGGTTGAACAGTCACGAACGAGGCGCAGCTAATTTTCTTTAACGGAAGCCGTCGTATCGGGCCCTTATCGTATCCGTAAAGTCGGCGCGATAGCCTGGCGAATTAATTCAAATCCAACTGGTACGTGCAGCCGGCGGCGAAAGGTATCGCTGGCTCTTTATTAAACGTCAGATTTTCGGCAATGTAGGTCGTCGGTTTAATTTCCGCGTCAGTCAAGGACGAGGAGAGGACCGGCGTCGGAGGATCGCGGATGGACGCGAGAGGCTCGACGAAAGCGGAGAAAGGCGGCTGGCAAAAGCTGGCAAAAGCTGGCAAAGCTGGCCGGAGGAACGCGGAGCGTGCGAGCGTGAGAAAAAGAGGAGTGAAAAAAAGAAGAGAAAGAGCGAGAGAGAGAGCGAGAGAAGCGGGGACTAAGGGAAAGAATTCCCGCGCTCTTCCCGGCTTTGTTCCCTTCGTTTCCTCCTCGCGAAATGAAACTATTGCTCTATCAATCGGTATTCCGACCTTTCCCTCTTCTGCCACGGACATCGGCTGTCTCTCCTCGTCGCCACGTTCTCTTCCTACCTTCCTGTCCGTCTCGGCTCGCGCGCGCGAGAGGGAACGCGTCTTTCAGGAAGTTCACGAGGCTGCCAGCTAGCACGCCGGCTAAGAGGAGCGAGCCTGTACACCCGAGGGTTACGCACACCCGCTGGCTGCTGGGATACCAAAGATTCCTTCAGAGATTGCGGACGGAATTTCGCTGTAGTGACGGACGAACTTCCCCTTTCCCGCGCGTCTTGTCTTATCTTAGCCCTGCCGGTATTATAGCCCCAGCCCTCGGACCGGGTATCCCCCGGTAGACAGATAAAATTCCAGGAAAAGCGAAAAGGCCGCCGACTACTCCCTTTTCCTCTCTGGAAACCTGAACCAGCCTCGCGCCGTCGAAGGCCGTATCCTATATCCTATCGGGACCCCCATACTCCGACACGCCAGCGACCCCCCTCGACCAGACTTTAAATCGAAAGATCCCCGTTTAGATGGATCCACCGTCACGTTCCCGGCTGCGGGATAACCTGTCCTAGTGAATCCGTTCGGAACCTTCGCCGACGCTCTAACCTAATAATTCCTTCTTGGATTACGGCTTCGTGGCGCAGCTCGATAGTTGGTAAGTGAATTGCCTTCGGCTCGATCCGACGATCCAGCAGGATCGATGAGTCATTGGCATGGCTGAGTTCCGAGGTTCGGTTTCGGGTTTCTCCCGTGGGCTCGAGGTTAGCTTGTTTCCGTGGTTATGGTCCCGAGAAGACAGTTGGAAGATTGTCTTGTGCGGGGAGGTTGTATTATTTTTTGAGTTGCTTTCGTGCGGTTCAGCGAGGTGTGTGGTTTCCAGGAAGAATTCGGGTGTGTTTTATAACACGTTTGAAGAGCGAGTTGGAAGAGGGGAATGAATAGACAAATTATAGAGTTCTAATACTAATATTTCTTGCTAATATTTATTTATTATTAATATTGACATTCGGTATCTTTAGAATTTTAGTATATAACCTGTATATTATACTATACGTTTGTGGAGACGAGTTGGAAGGGAGGAACGAATATCTAAATGATAGAGTCTTGCTAATATTTATTTATTATTAATATTAACATTCGGTATCTTTATAATTTTTGTATATATCTTGTATACTACACCCACTATCAATATCTATTTAGATAATCGGTAAATCCTTAATAAAAAATAATTGTTTGTAACTTTGTATTCACTGTACGTATTATGATACGTATATTATTCGAAGAAGTAATAAATTTTCATAAGAAATTGTTACAATATGGTTTAAGTTTAAACTGTTGAAGTATCTGAATATCGCAATACCTTGCTTTCTTTATCTTTCCAAAAATCCAAATTTTTTGTACTCTTGGCTACGTAGAACAAAAAAGTTGAATAGTTTGTTAAGTAACAAGTAAAGTGCTGACTTCACTATGTTTTTGGATGAATTAAGGGCTAAATGGAATCCAGTTAAGTATTTATTTATTTAAATGAAGCACTGGAGTATTCTTTGGAAGCTGATCTTGGTTTCAAGAAAGTTTATTTGACACGAAAATTTGTAGTAAATTACATGATCGTACGTGCACTATGTCAATAATCATTGTTGTAAACTATTGTAACAAAGAACCTAATAATGCCTTACATTCTGTATCTCGGCTCAATCCAAGCTTTTTATCTTACTATGATCTTATATTATTTTATTTTCATATTCCACAAAAATTTGATATTCGTATTTAATATTTTATTATATTTTTCGTATATTTTGCGAAACTAAAATTACTTTACTTTAAAATGATACTTGTAACCTAAGTTACCACATTCGACAATCTACCTGGCAGCCAATCCAGTTTTTATAGAAAATTTCCATCTCTGTATCGGTACATTTCAATTTGTATTTTATTAAAGTTGCGAAAATATTTATTGTCATACGAGGAACGAATCGAGCAGTGTTTTCTTTAATAAAGGTTTCATAAAAATGTTGTGCCGTAACGTTTTGGTCGTTTTGGATTTCGTGGTCGGAATCGAATATGTTTCTATTCCCCTTGTTTTTTTTTTCATTTTTTCCTTTTTATTATTTGTATTTTTCCCCCGTGTATATAGGTTACTTTTCGTTCAACTTTTACTTGGCAACTGTAACCCTCTATTATCAGAAAACTCAACTAACCCATTGGTTTGCGTATTCTGTTTCCGAATAACCGAATCATGTACAAAAACCATCGTTATATTCTCGACAAACATCGTTTTTAAGTTATCTATGATCATACGTGAAAGACTTCACATAACATATAATAAAACCACTTTTATTAAATTAGATAGTCATTTAATGATATTCTATTTATATAAAATAACAAATATATATTTTATATGGTATTTAGAAATGTATAGAAATTCATAGAGTAAGTATTTTGAAAACGATTTCACGAAATAATTTTTATAATATTGTTACTTGAATAACTTACTGATAAGAAGATTATTAATGCCTGGAATATTTGTGTTCTATATCTTATTATTATTACAATATCGCTATTATTATTATTTTAGTATTACTATATTATTATTATTATTATTATTCAAGGTTACAATTAAATTCAACTTTCTTGCACTCTCTCCCGACTGTAATACGTTCTTATTGTTAATCTTCTCAGGATAGAAACCATTAAGTTAACGGTGAAATTTGGCGGTATTTCTTTTTGATAAAAATGGCTTTTTTGTAGATGGTACGAGAACTTTCTTCAATTACTATACACTGTACCATTTAAACTTTAAATTGATTCAAATGATTCCTCGAAATGATTCCACTGTACAAACTCCGTACCAAGAAGTACACAAGAAACAAATTGCCAGAAGTAATTACAGAAGCAAAAAAATTTGATCGTGAAATAAGGCGAGTAGCGTAAAGAATCGAATTTATTTCGCATAAATATTTTTATATTCGTCTGATGAACGTATTATAGTCGTATCATAGTTTCCTGACTCTCGCCTCTTTTTCTCTGCCGTTTAATTTCATTTTCGATCACACGGAATCTTATCGAACGTAACGTCATTAACGCAAATGGAATTCCGTGAATAACCGAGAATAAGAAGGTAAATAATTTCTGTGTTCGTTATATCCCGTGAAATGTTACACCTTAATAACGTGCCGTGTAAAATGCAATTTCACG
Source organism: Euglossa dilemma (assembly GCA_002201625.1). Classification (NCBI taxonomy): domain Eukaryota; kingdom Metazoa; phylum Arthropoda; class Insecta; order Hymenoptera; family Apidae; genus Euglossa; species Euglossa dilemma. Next base: position 50,205 of record NIJG01000359.1, read on the forward strand.
GCCGTGATCAAGAAGCATATTCAATAGTAACGAGATCGAAAGGCGTCATGATTTTCCAAGCGAATTAACATATATTCGGAAATATTCCGTGTGTTCGATAACATTTCATATAAAGTTTCGTTGCATATCAATTTCTCATTAAAAGCATAATTAATATTTTTCATTAATTTCTCGCGAAATGTTTTCGCAGAATAATATAAAGAAAGCACGCATATAAAAATGAATTATGCGCAGAGAAATATTTTTCGAAGGATTTGCTAACGTTGTAGTTGTGTGAAATCGAGAAAAAGGAAATCGTTTCATTATTTGGGTAATGCTTCTTAGAATATTGTGAATTATTTTTAGAAACATAGAAGCGTTGTAAATTATTTTTAAAATTATTGGAATATTGTAAACTATCTTTAGAATAATTGGGATAATATAAATTCTATTTAAAACTAGCGAAGTACTATAAATAAATTTCTAAATTATTAAAATATTATTCATTCCTTTTAAAATTATTGACATATT
>NIJG01000359.1:54041-68146 GCA_002201625.1 Euglossa dilemma
TATTATATTATTATTATAAATATAACATTGTCACCATAAAATTATTATTGCGTTTGTTAGGATTTTGTATAAAATTGTAATAAAGAACGAAGGATAATATATTTGTTTTATAGTATAATTCTTAATCTTTTAAATTCAAATGTATGTTAATGCTTAATTTTTAACGAAAGCTTCAGTTTTTCCTTCATTGTGCAAAGTTTTACCAATCTTTCAACAAGTTTACAGGATTTTAGTTCAACAGTGACCTCCGCGGAATCTCAAATGACTTTTCAAAGTTGTTTCTTCAATTTCAAGTGATACTTCCTTACTAACCTGTTGACTTCCTGCTGCAGCTTCCCGATAGAATTTAAATCAAGAAATTATCGTGGTTACACTATTATTTGCATTTACAGTTTCTCTTATTTCGTTTACAATCTCGATTTCTTCCAACTGTTTAAATAATTTCGTTATAAATTATAATTCTGAAGTATATAATTTCACATTTAATAAAAAGAATTTCATTGTAATTGTTATTATATCTCTCTCACGTACAATTTCATTTTCGAAAGAATTTTTATATTCTTAAGTGCTATTTTATTTATGTCGTAAAAATTTTTTAATTCTTGCAATGTAATCGAAATATGCGACATTAACTGGTTATGTAAGTATTTTAAAAGGTGGTCACCTCTTCTTTTTCCTTTTAATTATTCTCGATTCAATTACCTTCTTCATTTTATCTCGTACGTAATATTTCTCATACGATATCAATTGAAAAACGTTCGACTGTTGTGCAACAAGAGTAATAAATACGTAAGAAATATGTAATAAATAAAAAAGTTATTCCACGAAACTATTATTAAAATTCACATAAAGTTTCAATTCTTCTATTATAATAGAATAGCGATACTATGCAGTAAAATTGCTATAAAAGAACTGTAAGAAAATTTATAGTAGAATTACGATATAACAGTAATATATAGTTTAGTACTATAGTAACAGAGTGAAACTACAGTAAAATTACTGTAATACAATAACAATATCGTAATAAAATTACAACAACAGAATGATAATATTAGAATCTTTATATTAAAAGAAATCCATTTAAATTTATAAAAATAATGGATTTCTTTTTCCCAACCTAATAACAATAAAATTACGATAACAGAAGATTAATACCATAACAAACTTAGCATAGGTGAAAAACAATCCTATAGTAAAATCTTCGTAGTAAATTAATAATACAACATTAAAATTATCATAGTTATATACCCTATATTATAATTACTATAATAGAATGACTATAATAGCACAGTAATCCCTGCTATACTAAAATTACTATAATACAACAATAACATTAACCAATTACATTACATCGCTGCAATACAATACCAACAATAATCAACTATTACTCTTACTATAACAAAACAACAATAGCAAGAAATTATTAGAAAATGCACGATATCTTCCTATCCATTCACGAATACACAAAAATCCACACACTCTCAACAGTTTAACTCAAACACAAAACAAACCACAAGTTCCTTCCACCTCTGGAATACCATAATACACAGGACATTTGTTTCCTCGTCGATATTCGGGCCGGAAATTGCTTCGGTAAGGTTGACAGTTAATAAAGTTCCATAATTACCGCACAAGCGGAGAAATAAGCGCGGACAAAATAATTATCGCCGGGGAATCAAATTTAAATAGTCTGGTCCCGCAGCCCCGCCCCTCTCCCCCTATCATAGAAACAATATTTTCCCACTTAATTAACGAAACCAGGCTTAATTGACACGTTTTTCCGCGTTCCACGGCTGATTAACATCCGCCGGCGGGATATAATCGCGCGTTATACTTCGCGAATATATATCGTTTACGAACGTGCCACTATTCGACGATCGCCCTAATTAATCTACTAATTACCAACGGGAACGGCCGCGATCGAAAATTCCAGCAGGTCGCTGTAATAGAACGGAACATCGTTATTAACTTCCATTGTTACGTTCGGGCTGGGCCGGATATGAAAAATACAACGCCATCTTTGTAATTAACTCGGTTCGAGTTTGAATGTTTGAGGAAAAAAAAATTGAAAAAAAAAAATGAATAAAAGTAGAAAAAATTATCCAGCTGATTTCGACGATCGCGTCATTTCAAATTCGTTTAACAAACTTCTCATTAACGTATTTTATTACCAGCAACCACGACAGAATTTTAAACCAACCCCCACCACCGTTCGCCTCTCTTGTTTTACGCGATATCCGTGTTTTGGAAACAAAAAGATTTTATCGGTAATTAACTTGCCGAGTTTCCCCCCTGACGAGCATTAACGCGAATTGGGAAAAAATTTCATTTAGAGGTAACCGTACGGGATATATTAAAATAAATATGGAAAGGGTATTCCGTTTTACGTCTGGAAGTTCAATAAAAGTCCAACGGCGATATGAAAGGTCCGATTCGTTGGGCTCTTCAGGATCGCCTTCTTCTCCTTTTTTTTAATTGACCTCGTGTTTTGTATAATTCGATATCTCGATGTTCAAACCCTAGCCATGTTTTGGCGTTAATTAAAGTACTGTGCGTATCGATACTTCGCGATACGTGAAACGTTTGATGGAAGGTTCGATGATACGCGATGCGAAAGTATCATGTTTCGTTTCGAAAGGTGTTTAGTAAATATTTAACGAATAATTGAATCGAAGTGCGTTGCGAGGAGAATCGATCGTTAGTAATTGTTAACGTTGTCGGAGCTATAGTGCTCGGAGGTGATGGCGAACACAGAGGGTTTGTTTGATCTGTTGACTTGGCCCAGACTTGGTCCAGAGTATCGATCCCTTGCCTTATGATTTAAATTAATAAATAAACAGCTGCCAAGTCGGTTAGACGTCGCGCTATTCTCGGTTGTGATTGAGCAAAATGGCCCAAATGTTAGAAAATAAAATGTTAAAACATCTATTAAATCGCTATTTGTGATGTTACTAAAACTTTAAATGTTCTCGTCGATGATTAATATTCTTTCTAAAGATATTTTTAAAGACTTTGTAGCTGTTTAGCCCGAATGACGTACTACTTAATCATGTTTCTCACACGAGTTGTTCAAATTTTGCTCGATAGTCGTGATATTCTAAGTTAAGGAGTTAAACATATGAAAAAGGAGTAAACAAATTACATATAAAATGATGAATTACCCATAGTTTCGAGTGATCGGGCCAAATGTGTTTTAAAAATGATTATTATAGAGCGAAAGAAATAAAATATGTACTGTATACACTGAAGATGAAGAAGTTCTCTTGAGAGACTGAGGAATCAGCAGATAGTGAAGAATGAATCGAGATTAAAGGATCAATTGGGAATGAATAATCAATTGGTAGCGAAAAATCAGCTATTAGTACAGAATATGTTGAAAATGGAGTATCAGCTGATAGCAAAGAATTAGCAAATGATGAAAGATCGATAGGTAGCGACAAATCCGATGAGAATAAAAGCACAGATGATGATGACGAATCAAATAATAGTAAAAAATCATAAATAGGATAAAGAATCAAAATCACGCTCCAGCAACTGTCAAAGTCTAATTCTAATCTGAGTATCATATTTTAACAGCAGCACATTTACAAGACAATACGTATCGACGTTTAACAAATACTGATTACGCGATACAATCTCTAGATCATTCCCGATTCAAAGATTCTTCCAACATTTGCATAATCCTTCAAACATTCTTACCAATCGTCATCCGCTCACCTCAAACTCTCCGTTCCAACCATCCACAGTTATTCCCAAAACGTCGAATTCACTGAACATAATTACCCCGTCTCAATCAACCATCTTACCTTCTCCCATCACGTTAAAAGAATCCTTTCCCTCCTCGTCCTAACCCGAGAAGCCGAACAAAAGGGCTCGTCAGGTGGCATAAACGAAGCAATCAACGGACGAAAATAAGCCGTGCAGGGTTTGGAATCCTCAAAGTGATACCAAGCATCTTATAACCATTCGAAACAAGGGAAGCACTTGAGTCTGAAGAGAACAAAGGACGATGGGAAGCGTAAGAAGCTAAGACATCCAGCCGGATCTTCGCCTTTGATGTTCGACATCGCAGGACTGGACTCATCGCGAGATTTTATTTATGAACTATCCGCGACTTACCAGGCGGATTGTATACGTAGATCTAGGTGGTAGTTGGCATTGGACGAGAGGGTTGTTGCGACAAGAAAAGCCGGCGCGAAGGAATAAAGGGAAGTCGATGCGGAAGAAAGGTGGAAGAAAGCGAGGAAGAAAGGAAGAAAGAAACGGAGACGAGAGTAGCGCGCGGAACGGCATTACGCGGAGGTGAAAGAAGAGGAAAGGAAGAAAGCGACGGGAATCGAAGACAAGAGAGAGAAAGAGAGAGAGAGAGAGCCGCAAAGGCCAGAGAGTCAGCCGGTGACTGCACGTTCCCCTGGCCCGTCTCCAAATCTACTCTACAAGCTTTTTCTATTTTAGCCCCTTATTTTTCCGTTCTTCTGATTTATCGTTTTATTGTTCAGCAGCCGCTCTGACGACCGCTAAACCTCACTCGACTCGCTAGTTCCAACCTCCAACAGCCCCGAGATCCTTTTTACGTCCCCGTTTGCACGCGGTCTCACCTCTGATCGACACGTAACGATCCTCGTCCCGGGCCAAGCCCACTCTACGATGGATCCACAAGTCTTTGGCACGGAAACATCGATACAAGCTTTACACCGTGCTTCTGGACCCTCGCCATATCTTTTTGACGCGTTAACGAGCCGCTCGTGCGAACAGTCATTTTCTCCTTCCTCGGGTTTTGTATTCCGCCATCCGCGGCACTGGTTTCGGTACCGTTGGATTTATGGCGTGGGACGGAGACGAGAGAGACGGTCTGACACCCTCCGAGAGGAATTTTCATTTAATTCCAAGTATGAGGAATTTTTTGGTCGGGTGTCATGGTGTGATCGATAATAGGATTTTCGGAGGTTTATTTTTGTATTTGTTGAAAATGTGCAACTGTTTAGAATTGAAGCGACTAATGTTTATAGCCTCACTGCTAGATGCTAGATAGAAAATGGAGGTTCGAGGTTTCTCGCGAGTCCTTAGCGAATCCTCGTGTTGAAATAACCGAATGTTGCAAAGAAAATGCTACATCCTAACGATGTGGGAAGCAATTGCTCCTTTCACCTTTTGTCCTTTTTATAGCCCACTTTTTGAAGATGCCTGTTGACCTGCATCGCCCTAAATAGGTAGTTTTAACTATACGCCCATTTAATAAACATTTAATTATTTTTCTACCGTTTTTCCACTAATTACATTCCATTTGCATGATAGCCTCTCAACATATCGACTTCCATAAATACAAATTTCTATCCCTTCTATGGCAAGGGCTATTGTAAAGCTTTACTATTAAGTCCAGTAACAGACTAAGAACGAAATACATCCCTTCTACCTGCTATCTATTGTATCAGATAGCAGCATGTAAGATATTAACCGGAAAACTAAAAATCACAAAACAATAATCACCATAGAATAAAATTAATACGATTTTTATTTAAATAAGATCGCTGTTACGTTTACTTTTTTATTTCCATTGCATGAATTTTATTGACGTTAATGGTGTACATTGTAATTAGGTATATATCACAGGTGGGTAGTTCTAGTGTTAATTGAATAATAGATAGATTAATTTTATAAATATGCGAAATGTGAATAAGTCGTGCAATATTAACCCTTTGACTACTGGCGTCCGACACATATTGGCTTCCTGGTACTGTAGGCGCCAATTGGCGTCCAGATCTAACTTCGTTTGTTTCGCCTGTTTTAAAATTTTATAATTGCTCTTACGGCAATGTAGACCTCTAATGGTAATATACGTTACCTATTTCGATTAACTTATTTTGATTCAAAGTCACGAGAGGCGCCTATAGGAGCTAGGAAAATTTTATCTATCTTAATTGTAAAAAATTCTATTTGAAACAGAAACAAGTAAATGTTTATAAAAATTACATATTCTTCTATAGTCATAAGCAATAGATTTTACTATTTTAAATATTTAAACAAGCTTCATTAAGAATGCATGTCTAATGAACATTTTCATCGTACCCAGTGGACCTCGTGAGTGAATTCGTACCGTATTCGTACTGCCAGTGCGTGCCAAAGTCTGCCGTAGTCAAAGGGTTAAATAATAACGATAGTAATTTATATATTAGGAAGCATCTAAAATATCCCAATATTCGATACCAACATATAAAATTGATTAACATTATGAACGCTAAATCTCTCAAACAATAAACGAAATCGTGCAAATCGAAATTCCCTCCCGTAAAACGATCGAATGCAAAAATTCCGCTCTCCAAACCACCCTCGCAACCCTATCTGCAACCTGCACGTAGACCAGGATAAAAATATCCCCGTCTAGTTAAAGGTGTAATTTTTCGCTAAAAAAAAAGCAAGAAAAACGACCGGTTGTGACACCCTGAAAATACAGCAGACTTGTCAAACACGAGTCCGATACAAAAGAATCGCGCGGCGCGGATGCGAAATTTTCCACCGCGAGACACGATTGATAACCGAGAACGGTCGGTGGAAATTTGATTAATTAAATAGAAAGGTAATTCTATGCCGATTTGGGGGGATGAATTTTTGCCCGGGCGAATAAAACCGGCGCGTCACGTTGATCGCGCCGGACCCGATAACTTATCGCGCTTTACAAGCGTTCGATATAGTTTTCTGGCCATGCATCATCCATGGAAATAGCCGGAATGCTCGAGGCGGGCCGGTTTATATTTGCAATAAACTCCGCTGGGCCCGGCCCCTTTCGAGCCGCGTGCTACACTTATGACCCGCCAACGTTAATTACCGGAATAATTGTACAGCTGAAAATCCGAGCATTCCGTAGATGCACCCCGGCCGCGATTAGATCGGGCAGCACGCGTGACCCCGTGCGTTCTTAGTATCCCCATGGGTATTTTCCTCCACGCTGGTCGACGAGATCGCACGAACCGAATTTGCGCGAGCGAAGTCGAGGCGATTCGCTTCTCGGTGACAGTCGCTAAAAATTATGGAAAAAAGCTACGCGAGGTGCAGAAAATTTTCTGAACTTGTCAATTGTTTGGAGAATTTATTTTTGCAGAATTTTTGGCAGTGTTATTATTTTTATTATTGCGATCGTTGGTCTCGTTATTCCAATTGCTATTGCTTTTATTACTATTATTTTAGGGGTTTCCGATATTGGTAATTCATCGTTTTCGTTACTGCGATTGCTATTGCTTTCATTGATATTATTTTAGGGGTTCCTGTTATTAGTGTTTTCATTGTTTTCGTTACTGCGATTGCTTTTATTATTATTATTGTTATTTCTAGTGTTTTTGTTGCTGGTATTACAATTGTCCCATTATTGCAATTGCTATGGTTGTTTTTACTATTCTCAGTGTATTTGTTTTTGGTAGTGTCATTGTGTTTTCGTTTTTCCGGTTGCTATTGCTTTTATTGCTATTATTTTAAGAGTTTCTGTTATTAGTGTTTTCATTGTTTTCGTAACTGCGATTGCTTTTATTATTATTGTTGTTCTTTCTAGTGCTTTTATTGCTGATATTACAATTGTCCCATTATTGCAATTGCTATGGTTGTTTTTACTATTCTCAGTGTATTTGTTTTTGGTAATGCCATTGTGTTTTCGTTATTGCATGTGTTATTGTTAATATTACTATTTCTAGTAAGTTTGTTTATGCTACTGTTAATGGCTTTGTAGCACTGCTTTTGTTATCGTTATAGTATTGGAACGTTACAGTCCAGTGTAATTAAAAGAGCAGCGAATCGTCTAAACTTCTATTATACTACTTGATGATACCCGAAACCGTCGCGATATATCAGTATAGACGTTATCGGTTTACATTAGAAAAATAATTAGCGTCGTAACGCGAGCGATAAAAATTTTATAGCCGATTCCAACCATTCCCGAATATCGGCGCAATTACAATTAAACTAGGGTGTTCGAGGTATGAAGGATACGTGTATCAAAGTACGAACATTGTAACATAGTATACGACTTGCGGTGCTATAGATGCGTGAATCATTCTGTGTTCCGATAATCGATCCTTCGGATAACCGATATTCGGTTAATCGGCGTTTCCGTTAAACGACGCTCGGGTAATCCACGGTCTATCCTCTAACCGAATCATTCGAGCATATTAATGCAAGTATATCGATACAAACGACGTATTGTTCGTATAGCAATCTTGGAATATTAACATCGTTGTTTCTATTGATATCTCCGAAAAGAATATCTCTATAACCTACTATCATTTAGCTATTCTAATATAAATAGCAAGGATGCAGTAGACAAACCAAAAAAGAGAGCCAATAAAATAGCAGTTGATATATTTTTGGAGATTATATATTAATATACAATTTCATATTGCATGAATTGCGATAAGAAGAACGTTAGTTTAGGTATCATGCTGTATCTGCATAATCATAAGAATATATATAATAATCGGAAGTCATCCTGAGCCGGACAGACAAAGATTACGATAAATAATTAATAACATATCCTCATATTTTCTTCCTCAAACAGCTTGCAATATCTTTCATTCCAATATATTCTGCTTCATTAACTATTTACATTCGCAGGTTCTTCGTTTATAAAATATCAGCAACTCGAAACGGTAAATTCAATGTCAATCACAAAATTCGTTATAACGATATAAAAGAAAAGTATATGTGCACGTTTAGAGTCATTTGATTTTGAAATTTCGTACACCGGTTCATTATTTTATCGCTAGAACTACTAATTCAGTAAAAATGACTGGTCTCGGAATTTTCCTTCTTGCAATTACTAAAAACGTATATCTGTTTTGAACAAAAATTGGCTTTGATTCATATTAAGATGGCACTGTAATTAATATTATTAAAATTACTATTATATGTGCCTGTTACGTTTTGATACCCATTAAAAAAATTCTAGCGTTTTGTTACTTTTTATGTTAAAACAGAAGTAACTATGTATACGTATTTATTTCGATTACTTACGTTAAATTTAAACATAAAATTTTCTGATAATCTTTTTTCCTCCGTAAAAAATAGACTGAAAATCGATATTGAGGAAAAAGAACCACTTGAATGACACTTTTTACTAGACACACATACACACACGCAGAGAACAACGTAACGTAATTCCTTTTGTCGCTAAATACAGTTCGGTCGGTTTCTGAGAGAAGCATGTTTAATTGAATGGAATGCGGATTAAAAAGGCGAGGCAGAACGCAAAGCAATTTTACATTATGCAGAAAGTGGAGGTCGTTAGGGCCTCTAACACGAATAAATCAAAAAAGTGATACGAATCAAGGAATAGAGAGACCGCCGTTCTGTTCTTTGATTACGCTACCGTCGCAAAGTAATTCTGTCTTTTTTGCCAAACCTCAAAGGAAGTTAAACACTCGTTACCACTTGTATTGTTATTTGTTTCAATCGACGATTCTCTACTAATTCTTTGAGAAAGCTATTATTGGCAATTTATTTGCTAGAAGCCAGTAATAGCAAACTTTTGGAGCTTGGTGTGTTAAAATTCGTTAAAAAATTTTGCTTAACTCGAATACTGTGTCACGTCTAGAAGTATCCACAGTTTCGCATTATTTGTAGGTCTATTGAAAAAAAAGAATATATATATATATATTTTTTTTTTTTTAATGTATTTATTTCTTGAAAAAGTAAAAACAAATAATTCTGATTTTACAAGCGTTTCATAGGTTTACTGAAACATGATTTGTGGCACAAAGAAACAGACAAAGGGCGACAGAAAGAGAAGGATTCTTTTTCTACATTTTTCGCAAAAGGACCTCAAATTTTAGGGATTATTATCCATTATAAAACGAAGTGTAGTTAGTGCAAAGTATGTTTTATAATGATCCTTCTGATTTCAGAAATCTCAATAGGATTAATATGAATAAAATTATAATTTAAAAAACAAATTTAGGGTAACACCGAATTTTGTGGTTTCAAAGAGAAACGTAGCATGTCGCTTATGGCATTTTTAATTAAAAATAAACGCATCTTAAAAATCACGATTTTCGAGTATTCGTTGTAGAAATTTTGTATCTTAATTGTCAACGCGAAAACGCGGTTATTTGAAATTGAAAAATATTCCTAATTAATATTTTATTATATTCAAAAACACTTTCTCACGTATGGAACAGAATATTTTTTAAATTGTTGTAATATTTCTTGTTGTAATCATATTAATGTAAGATTATTCGAAAACTTCATGGACACGTGTAAAGTGGAAAGGGAATCAACCGAATACTATGTGTAATTTCTTTTCATTCACGAATTGAGTAAAATAAATTATAACGTATAATTTGAGGACAGTAGAAGAGGATATTATGGTGCCACAACTGTGAATTTTGTCGACATTTTCGCGAAGGGCCTTTGTCTCGCGGATTATCAAAAACTCGTCGTGGAAAATTCGCAGCACGTTAAGGACTGAAAGACGAAATTTTTTCAGAGGTAATTACTGTTTGGGCAAATTTGACGTTGGAAATCCTTTGACAATCTTATCGTTCACTGTAGTTTGATTATAATATACAAATGCGTAGAATTCCATTAAATATCGACCGTTGAAATTTTTTCAATCTATTTACAGCTTCCAAATCTTTCAACTTTAATATAAATTTCTCAAATTTTTAATTCCTAGATAATGTTCTCCAATTTCCTCTAACTTTTTCCAAAAAATTATCATACAATTCCAACTCTATTCAGAGTCCCTAAATCTTTAAAGCTATTATTCAAAAACTCCCAGGCAATTCCAAACTTATTCAAAATACCCCTGTTTATATTTATTAAACACTTACAACCTTCATTCAAACTTACAAATCCTATCAAACCTTATCTAACATTTTACCAAAAAATTCCCAAGCTTAATATTCCAAAAATCAACGCCCACGTACGAACGGGAACATGCAACAACCACTTGCTGAATTCTCCCGACCGAAAAAGTTGAGAGAAAAAACTGCGCAGAAACTTGAAGCACGAAAAACCTGTGAAAAAAGAAAAAGAGTAACTCGATTTCGTGTTAATGCACTCCATTCTGTGACAATCGATCAACAAACGGTGCAGAGGGAGCGAACGAGCGAGCAAGCGCGGATCGTCGATCACGTTGCACGAAGTTCAAAGTCCCGAGCGGCCAAAAAGGGGAGAAAACTTGTGCTGTATAAGTACTACTTCGCGGCACTTTCGAGTTGCTTCTTTCGCAGTGTCAAATCATGGAAGATCCACGTTCTCCTTGTCGTCGGGGCGCGGCCGAGGCGACAAGGGAAAGACGCGTCCCATCTCGCTGGATCTACGCCAAAATCAGGTCGCTGATTCTCAACTATCCTACCCGAATCCTCTGTCCGTCCCCTGATCCGACTGTCTGACCTTCGCGTAGTCTTTCCAAAGCCTAGGTAAACACGACCCATTGAGAACCACCGTGGGAAACGTGGATCGCAGGAGAACGCTGCTGCACCTCGTTTGCCAGATATTCGCGGCAACATCGAATGCAGGAACATCTTAAATCAGAACAATAAACCGTGGACCAGTTCCTGCTATTCTGCATCCGTGTCGCCTCTCCTTCCCGCGTCCTCTGCACACTGTTTTATCGCGGAACAGTAAAACACGAATGCGAGACAAGCTGCGAAACCGAGTGGGGTTAGTTCATCTTTGAATCTTGTCCCGTGTGGTGGTTGAAGTAACATTTGTTATCTCGAGGATGTTTATTACCTATAGACACGCTGCATGGCATCACTTGACTAGGTCTCTTCTACGAGTTCTGTCTTTAACCTAATTTCTTCCACGAAGAAGGATCGATCTGTTGGATATTAAGAAACGAATAGGGGCTAAAGGAAATATGAAGAATTTATGTAGGAATGAAATGGTAAAGAATATCAAGTGTGTTTGGGACCTACGACGTATGTAAGTGGGAATATTTATGACAGAAAGTTCAGGAATACGTCTTGAGTGTTTGTTTTTATCGAAGAAGGAAGCTTATGTATTAAAGGAGATAAAAAGACAAAGGGTTTCTCCCACGAAGTTATATTGATGCCTTGTGGTACCTTTGCGTTGCCGATTGGTATCTATTGGTATACTACCGTCTTGTTTCGTCCTGGGACTATTAGTTGACTCATCAGTAAGGCTTTCTAACAATTCCTGTTTTATACAGAGGATACAAGAACTTGTATTTATGGTAATTGAAGATTCACCGAAGACTTCGATGAGAAATCTCGAATACCCGTTTTCTATCTAACGGTGAAGATGTGAACGTAAAGTGAAAGGATGAAGTAAAGGTAAAAGGGTGAAAGAAGTCAGTCAGTAATAGGAAAGTCGCAGAAGTTAGTCGTGTGTGCATTGTAAAAAGCGTGAGGGTAAAGAGTCGAGTGAGATCGTCAAGACAGACGTACATAGTTTCTATTTTATTAATCTGTTATTTTATTAATAAATCTTATTTTACTCCACTAAGAATTAGCAATATTATTCTAGTCGATCCCTCCAAAGAACGATCCTACGTTCATTAGTATTATTTTAGTGGTTGAAGAATAATCTTAAAATATGATTAGCTCGCTGTGATTAGTAAATAGTAGTGGTGAATAGTAAATTTAATCTGAAGGGATATATGAATCTAAATAATCAGTAAAACAAGGGAATACAAAGTCATTGGCACACAGAGCATTGTATCACGAATAGCGATTACTACATCATCAACAATTACTGACAAACTGAATAGGGCACGTAATTCTAATATGGCTTCCTTGCCTCATCTTTCGCAATTTTTCTTCCTCTTCTCTTTTCACTGTTTAACCATAGATGATTCTATTGTTATGTGACTCAAAGACAGTGCCACTATAAAAGCATTGCAACGGGAATGTAGTGTTTGTGCTACCTCTGCGTGTCTATCGATCGATCTGTCAATTGATCTGTCAGTCATACAACAGGCATATCGGGATACCTATTAGGTTACGAGAAAAATCGGTTGACAGATCACACGTATAGACAAACATGATGCCCTTATTGTGACGTGGTTATTGCAGTGCATACCCTGTCTTGGGTATGAAATTTAGAAGGCATTGTCCTCGGGTTCTTAATGATATTTACGATCCAGCGATGACTCAATGAGCTATGAACCATGTAGACTATAAAAAGCTCATGGCAACTGTGGTCCGATTTTTAACACAGTACAATACAAGCTGACACGAAAGAGAAATTTCAGCGATGGAAATCTTGTCGTCGTTGAAGATTCATAATTGGGTTGTTCAAATCCTGTTTGGAGCTGATGGTAGGATGAAATAGGATAATTTAACCACTCACACTAGAATTTAATTATGAAAAATAATGTAATCGAAAAGTTGTAGTTAATTTTAGTTAACCGCTATACATTTCTCACATTAACCTGACACTGACATTGTAGATAGTAGACCATCTACTCGCTACACGCGTATACTGAACTCAATTCTTGTAGGCCAAAGCACCCGCCTCCATTCACTCTCTCGACATGAGTACTACCATGTACCATGTTCACGTGCATCGACTGCTCGAAAGCTGACGAAAGTACACAGCTGAGAAGATTTGCATCATGTGCGTATCACACTATGTAGAACGATTTGCCGAAATGTTATTTGGGGAGTTACGAGAGCTGCTTCCTCCTGAAAGTTTCGAGAAAGTCTAGAGGAGGAGGAAGATTGGCAAAAGAGAGAAGAAAAGGGGAATACTTGGACTCGTTTCATTGCAAAATCATTTCTTCCTTCCGATATTGTGAACGTCTTATTTATTTCATTCGCCTCGTAATGTATGCAAAATGCAACAGTTACTGTCTCTGCGTATAGGATTCTGCCGGAATTCTATATTCCATCTCCGAGAGAAAGTCGTCTCTGCTTTACAGAAAATTTACATTCTGTAAAATTTCAAGTCGTATTTAAAATAACGAATACGATATTTTTATTTCAGTTTTCTAAGATTTTCTTGATAAATTAGATAAATGTTCTAAACCAGATGATCTCCTTTAATAGAACTTACATGAAAATTATTAAATAGAGAAAGAAAATTTTTGTTAATTTAGTTTAGATATAGATAGCGATAATTTGAACCAAATTAAATAGGAATAGTTATACATAACA
>NIJG01000359.1:91109-118099 GCA_002201625.1 Euglossa dilemma
TATTAAATATAATAAAAATCACTGTCATTAAAATAAAATAACGAAATTTACCGAGCTATTACCCCACGCAGTTGCCAGTTCTAGCGAAGAAGCAGTCATATAGTGAACCTGAACGGTGGCACTGTGAAAGACGATGTACTCCCCATTGCTCAACTCGATCCTTTTATTCCAAATGTTGCTCAGGCACGAATTTTTATACTCTTCCTCGAGTTTGGTGGCAGTGCTTTCGTCGTAAGGAACGTATCTAGTCTCTGCGGGCCCTTTGAAGAACCACGAACATCGTCTCACTTCCGTCGAGTCTCCCTTCCAGTAAACGGGCGATCTCTGACGTCGTAAAATGTCGACATCGTAACGACCACCGTCAGTGGCAACTGTCGTTTCAGGGGTAATTTCTGTGGAATTGTGAACCTCTTCCAGGCGCAAGCTGTCCTGCATGGAGAACGGAAGCCATAGCACCTTGTTCTCCACTTTCTTGCGATAGAACCAATGGTGGTACACCCCTCTGTACTGCATGCGTTTATTTGAAGAACCAACTGCCTGAAATATATCGTACAACGATAAATATTCATGGATATTATGAGCGTGGTAAAAATTGAATAAACGTGTTACTGAATTTTTGAAGCAAAGGTATGGTAAGTTCTATAATACTGAAATGAGTCGAAATGTTAGGTTTCAGAATTTTTGTTTTTAAAGTTATCGAAATTTCAAGCAAAAATTTCTGTGATATTATTCCTCTAGAATATAAAAATTAAGTTTTCAATTTCAAAACTATTTACAATTTTGAAATCTGACAAAACTCCCAAACCAACCCTAACACAAAGCAAGATGAACACGAAAATTTATTCCCAACTAACATGTTATAAAACATATAAACGGTCGGTGATTATCAAAGTGATCTATGTCGATATATTTCATTTCAAGATCATTGTATTAGAAATTTAAAAAATGTATTACAATCCTTTATATTGTTAGACAAAACAAGCGATAAAATTGTTTGTTTTACATTTATCACTTAGACCTCTTTCATGATCACCGACACGAGTATCACAATCGTAATCTCACCAAGTTCTGAAAACTAGGGGGCACGTTGTCAGTGGTACCACGTACAGCCAGTGGATTAACTGACGTCTGCACGGGATTCAGAGTAGCTGATCCCGTAGGTTCGGGAGTCGTCGTCGCAGAGCTCGTAATAGGGAACTCAATACTTATCCCACTCGTTATATCATATGTCAGATTTGGTGCAGCGAAGTTATTAAAATAATGTTGAGCGTTATTCGTCGCTGGAGTCGTCACAGGCTGCAAATATCCAGTCGTCGCTCGATTGGACTCCTCGAATTGAGCAGGATTGTAGAACAAAGGCTGCTGCACTGGCTGAATAACCTCGCTGGTTTGACCACCACCCCAAGAGGACTGAGTCACAGGTGTCTGAGGATTAGTAAAGCTGGGATCTATCGAGCCACCAAAGTGTACTCTCTGTGTATCGCTTCTCGGAGTGACTAAATCTACGTGAGCATTCGAGCTACTCTCTTTGTACTGAAAAGATGGAAACGAGCTGATAGTCTCTGGTGTCTTAAAGAACGAGCTCGCCGATTGTGCGAATGGTTTCGAGGAGTCGGTAAAGGTGCTCGCACCTGAAGATACCGAAGCAGGTGTATGAATCAAACCCGATCTCTGCTCTGTTAGCTTCTCTGCGAAGAAGTTAGCACTCGACACGAAGGGTTGCGGTTGATGATGTTGCTGCAGGGGTAGCACGTTCGATGGAACACCATGACTCAGAAGCGGTGCATCGAGCTTCTCTGTACGCGTTTCCTGAGCAGGTGTCGCTACCGATGTTGTCTCTGAAACCTCTGGTTTCACCAATAGATCGTTCGATCCGTCAGACTTCGACAGATCCTTCTTATCCTCTACGTTACTTGATACGATATTCTCTGACGGACTCTGACAAATCTCGGTTGGTTCACTCTCTGGTGCACTTTCCTCGACTTTGGCTGGTGTCTCAGCCGGTAACTCCGAGGAATCTTCCTTTCGTTCAGCGAGCAGGTTCTCCAACTTCTCGGTAACCTGAACTGCAGAGACTGGAGCGAAGGTTGCAGTAGGCTTGGCTTCAACGATAGGTTTCAAGGTACTGTCTTTTAAGAACGATAATGGTAATTCCGTTTCACTTTTCGTTACAAGTGGTTCTTTGTCTAGATTGATGATTCTCGGAGCGAAATTGATCGCTTCCCGCTGACTCGAGTAAGCGTCGGAGCCGAAGTAAGAAAGGTTAGCTGGCGTGTTCTGTGGGGTTATTGGCTCCGGAACTTGCAGAGGAATCGTTCGTGGAGTGGAGAGAGAAAGGCTCAGCTTCTCAGGTATAGGGACAGCTTCGCTGCTCGAATTTTGATTCTGAGGCGTCACGCTTCGCGAGGTTCCGGTTGAGCTGTAAGGAACACTTGCTCCTACTGGGCTGGATCTGAAAGATTCTTGCAGAGAGTTGGTTTGGGATAAGTACTCTGGCGTGGAACGTTGCAACGATGGCGAGTTCGTGGAAATCGAGGTTTCGATTGGTTGGTAATTCGGGATTGGGGCAACAGGTTCGTTTGGATTTAATATATTCGGGTTCACAATGGCGTGGGGTGTGAACACCGGCTGAGCCACTGGTGCCGAGTATTGCTTGGATGTATTCGATGTTATGTCTGGTGGTGGTGCATACTTGAGACGTCTCTGATTCCCGAGTCGATACGAAATAGGTCCTGAAAGAGGAAAAAAATATTCGTGTTATTCAACCTACTCGACTTGTTTCGAAAAATTTTGTAATAATTCGTTTCTTGATGTTACAGGTGTACTAAATGCATTCTCAGACATGAATCTATTTATTTATTTCATGATCATTTCATATCATAACTTTATCCTGAACATCTGCGATAAAATATTAAATTTCATAAATCAGCTGCATTGGCAAGCAGAAAGACTGCAAATCTGATTGACTATTGTAATAGATCCATCTTTTCTAATATAGGTTATTGACTGGAAGTCTCACACCTACTAATAGGATTACATTGGATTTTGCGATGAGGAAGTAAACGGAATACGTTAAGGTCAAACAGAGTAGAATGATAAAGCAATAGTGGAAACACAGCATCAGAAAGCAACAATGTAGACACACAGAGAGGATAAGAGTGCCAAAATAACTTCAAATATCAGTAGCATCAAAGAATCAGGTGAAGAGATCAGAGGTTCTCTATGCTAACAGAAGATAAAAAAAGAGTATCGACGTAACTTAACCTACAGTTATACCAGACTATACCAAAAAGCTGACGGGATAGACGTCAAGAGCATCAAAGGGCCAGTCAAAAGCTATCCTTCTTGCCCCTGTGCTATCAAATGTAAGATAAAAAAAGGTCTCGACCTAACTTAACCTATCACTATGTCAGAATATATCTCCAAGAATCTAGAAGTATCCAAGAATAAAGCAGAGATCAGACTCTGGCCTATCTTAGCTGCTAATTTTGCACATAGCACTTGCAAATTCTAGCTATTCTTCCTACCTCTCTTACTTTCTCCCGTTTTACCTGATCACTATTCATCTGTACCACGTTTCTGTTTACATATATCGAAATATATTGGAAAAATCTGCCTCTACACACTCAGAAGCTTAAGATTGTTTAGAAAACAAACATTTAACACTCTCCCTACAATTAACATTCTCCCTTTTCCTAATATAATACAACTACATATTTTAGACTGTTAGAATAACGCAGAATTATTTGTAAAACTGTGTCGTGTTCTGGTTTCGATAATCGGTCTGCTATAAACCGTACATAGGAAACTCTAGAGCACTGGAATATTCCAAGAACTCACCGTTCGTCGAGGTCGGAATGGATGGCGGCACCGACGCCTGTGGCGGCGCTTGCAAGCTTCCGGTACTTCCGGGGTTAACCTCGAAATTCACGCGGCGAGGATCGTGGAAGTTAGCGACCAAGGGCGGCGAGGAATCTCTCAACGTGTCGTGATGATCGTACGAAGGCACATAAGGATTTGTGTTCTGCAGATCCGTTACGTTCTCGACGGCCTGGGCTCCCGAAGCGTCGCCTGTGATCGACGACAGGGACAAATTGGGCAGAGAGGAGAGGATAGAGGTGAGGTAGCCCTGCTTCGTTGCCTGACTCGTTGGAATCTTGGTTTCCTCCGGATACAGGGGTATCGGAGTGAACTCGCTGTCTGCATCGGTCACGGGCGCCGATGTCGCTAAGTTATGCAAATTGGCTGTGTCTTGTACTTCGAGGTTGCTCGTTTCAGCATCTGAAAATAATGGAAAGTTTCGGTGAGCGTTTGGTATAGTTTATAACAGCGTGATGAAGTTGACGACATACAGGACACCGGTGATTTGGCGGAGTAAAAATTGGTTCTATTTTACTTTCGGCGATTTAACGAGGTAGGATGTAATTATCGTAATTAATGGAAGTCGATGCAGAAGGAATCTTTTTTGATTAACGCGTATAGTACTTTTTGACGCTGTTCCTGTTTGGAGAACATATTAGTGACAGGATATTGGAAACTAACGTTTGACAGTGTAAAATCATTCGATACTGATATTTATAACGCGAATGTAGCTGTAAATGAAGTCCGATATTTATGGAAATAAATGAACTTCTTTTTTTTACTATTCTTTTTTGATTGAAAACGTTTCGCTAATGTGTTACATTTTTTATTCATATAATATTCGTACTGAATTATTCGTACCATGCATATCGTGTATACAAGTATTAAAAAAATTACACATGGATATATACATGTATATATATGTACATATTTCAAAGTGTTTAATGTTTTCTTATTAGATAAATGATAGATACATAGATTTCTACTATAAATAATCTATTTCCACAGAATCCTAGTTTCCTCTTAAGCACACGTATCCTAGAAATTTCGAAATTTGTTTCAAATATCGAATGGTGTTAAAAAATGTCGAAAAATAATTTAACAATCATATGTTAATTATTGAAAATAATAAGTATATAGTAATAACATAAATATAAAATAATATTTTTCGTGTAATTATTTAAGAAATATCACAAGGGTCCGAACAACTTGTTTAACGCTATAACTCTACAATTATTTTCAGTTTTCAACTAAATATTAATTTTTATTATTAAATCCCGAAAGATTTATGATTCTTCAAATCTAACTTCTAATTCCTTCCTCTTAATTCTAATCCAAATCTACCTTTTCTAAAAACCTAATCTGCTAACTAATCTAACTCTCGCTATCTTTAATCTGCAATAAAATTCCAAGTTTTTAAATCGCTATTCTTAAACCCTCGAACAACAAAATAAATGGCCCAAGAATCGGCTATACACGTGAAAACGCGGCAAGATGAATCCCCGATTCTCAACGATTGCAACACAGTCAAAGGTCCCACCAAACTATTCACCTCGACGTGACATATTAACCGTGAAACTTTCGATACCATGGAACCCCGGATTGTATTATTCACGAACTGTCAATATTGAACAGGATACAATGAACGTAAGTCCCGATGACGAAGATAAAGTCCCCGTAGCTTTTCTTACGCGAACGATTGCGTTGGCATCCTGTCCGATCTCTAATTACCGATCTCTATAAACGACCTCACATCCTGTACACATCAAACACCTGTGATTGTGTAACGTGTCTCGTTTACACCTAGATTTACTTTGCCGCCAACGTTATCGTCCACGTAATTGACGGACACCTTACCCTTTTGTAAACGACTCCGCCCGGAACCTTATAAGTGACTGTTTCATTTTTACGACCAGTCTTGCGACAAGAGTGTTCTCGAAAGATCAGACCTCGTCATGAAGACGACATCGTGCTTTTACTTTTCGTTCATTCGTTGCCTGGTGTGTATTAAGTGTGTAACAGTGGTTTTGGTGGCTGCGTCAGCTGCAAACCCTAACTCGGGCGTAGATGAGGATTCGGGGGTTGATCGGAAGCTTCTGAAGAAGTTTGAGGATTTAGAGGATGGACAGGATTATTGGATAGGCTCGAGACAAACGCCAGTTGAGGTTTCTCGGGGAACAAACGAGACTAGTGACGAGAGAACTGTGCTTTTCTTCAAGGATAAGTGCTCTAGGTGAGGTGTCTGCGAGTGTTTGATGATTAACGTTGATGTTCGATTAAAATTTTGTCACGTGGAGAGAATCGCTGACTGTAATGAGTGTAATGCACGAGCTTCTTAAATTTTGATATGGTTTTAACGAGATTTTGTTGGAAATTTAAATTGTTTTAGTAGTATTTTTGTTTTTGGGTATTACTTAAGGGAGATGCTCTTGGTATTCATTATGTACTCTATTATTATTTTTAAAGATGGATTAAGTGATCGTAAGTTTGGAAGAAAAAACTTGTCGAACATAATGAAAACGAGAGTGTTAATTAATATCCAGACACTCAGTTTAGCTGTCTTAATTAAAGAATAACTGACAATTTGTAACAATTTAAAGTGAAACGTCAAAGTTCTCTTTTATGAAACATAAAGATAATCTAATTTTAACACTAGATTTACGGGCGTTTTTTGTATAATTATTTCTACGGACACCCATCAGATTTAACGGTAAAGGAAACCACGTATTTTCTTTAAAAAAACAAAGATGAGTTTTATTTGAAAACAATCGTAATATTAACAGACTTAATATAAGTTAATTAAATCTGTTAATATCGAATAATTGGAGCAACCGATCCGCCAAATTAACGGGTCCCGTAAACCTAATGTTAATTATAAATGAAATTAACTAAATTAAATGATTATACGAAAGTAAAATGAATAACAGGATCTCGATTTATTATGCAGGTATTGCATACAGGAAGACACCAATCAAAAGGATAGTATTCGATATATCAATCTCTTTTGGACAGCCAATGACACTGACAAAATGGGTAAGATACATAAATCTGAATACATGCAGCATTCCTAATAATACATACCCAATAAACGTAATAAATAACGCCATTACATTACAAAACTATACTACATAGAGAGACACAGAGAAGCATGCTCAAACGAACCTGACACGAACCTAAATATTTCAGACCAGCCTCGACTACAATCGCAAACAGAATGGACACACACACAAGGATCAAACATCCCTAGAAACTGCCAGGTACCATTCGACACAATTCGTACTGTTGTTTCAATACTACTCGTGATCTTCTCTATGCTTTTAGATTTACCTTGACCTAGATTGCAACATCACTGAAGCAGTAACTATCGCGAATTATGCAAACAGAGAATCCCACTCAAACGAGAAAAATGAGGAGAATCTTAGCAGACCTAACGACCCTGTGAGTCTAATCGCGTTTTTAAGATAATTTTCTCGAATCACGTGGAATATTTACATCTAACGAACTCCATTCATCCCTCCAATCCTTCTAATCCAGGTACAGATAGCAGAAAAGTACAATTTGAGTCATCAGACGCAAGTGAATTTTTCCATAGACCCTAGGATCCATCGTGTCGTCATAGACATCTACGGGAACCTCTCGAACGTGCTGCTTCAGATACCTACGAGTAAGTTGTCTCGTAAATTCGGTTGAATTTTAGAGAAACGATGGTTCAAGGTTAAAATGATGAGCAGGCTAAATATCGAATTAATTAAACAAAAGAACGCGAATACTTTTACGTTTAGGCGAAGGTTACGCGCCGAGCCACGTGTAGAGGTACTATAGAGCCAATTTTGACGTGTAACGTAATCTAAAAATAATTTTCCGATGCTCGGGTACGTAGGCTGGCCCGTGAATTAATAGCACCCGACGATTT
Source organism: Euglossa dilemma (assembly GCA_002201625.1). Classification (NCBI taxonomy): domain Eukaryota; kingdom Metazoa; phylum Arthropoda; class Insecta; order Hymenoptera; family Apidae; genus Euglossa; species Euglossa dilemma. Next base: position 98,884 of record NIJG01000359.1, read on the forward strand.
TCGCGTCCGTGTTCGGTGTCCAGATGACATGCACATTTATCTCACGCGAAACGTAATTGTCACGATGGTGGTGGTGTTGCGTCAGTGAGAAAATATACCACTGTTATATCCGTGTGGAAAATTTTCGCCGAAGTTGCGTCGACGAATCGATAAAAGCTTTTATAACACTTTCCCGCACTGGGAGTTTCAAATTTTTTGATGGAAAAATTACCGAACGGTTAATAAATACGAATGAATTAATAGTAATTATTGAGAATTATTGAAAAGAGAATTTGTTACATATAAAATATTACACTTGGGTTTATAGAACATTGTGATTTTCATGTCATCGTTTCATTTATTTATTTTATATTTATATATTGCTGTTTTTTTATGTCTTATTTTTTTACTATATATTTATTTGCATGTTTTGATTTTAAAGATATAGAACTAAGTTTGTTGACTTTTGTTACTTATCGAGTAAAAACTATCTTCGCATCTGTTTCGAATTAGTCATACTGACATGTGAAAAACAATCTGTTTATTCAGTAATGAATTAATTCAACAGCCTGACTTAATGGATTTTATCGTACCCGACGGCACTTTCCTAATAAGATTAAGAAGTAATTGCATATTCTGTTTTAATTCTATTTCGATCTGATTGAAATGTTCACCTCTTGACATCTTTTTCAGCTTGACGACTTAAAAACAACACTATGATCCCATTTCACGAACAATAGTCTTAACCTACATTTGCATAAATCTCTGAACACTAAAATTATTCTCACCCAAGTAATTACTAGATGTCTCATCAAGGGACGCGTTTAAAAAATTACAAAAAATTACATCTCAAACACCGTCAAACCTTTTGATCTAATCAAAAATAACACAAATCCTCAAATACAATGATCTATTCGCCCAAATATTTATTAGATCTCTTATCCAGAGACGTGTCTGTGCATACTAAAAATTCAATTGAAGAAAAGCGACACAATCTACGTACCCAATCGATCATCGTAAATTCCGTGAAGGAATACGTGGCGTTAAAAATAAACTTTCAAACACTGCGAAATTCTCCGATTGATCCGTAAACGCGACGAAAATAGCCGAAACCTTGGAAGAAAACAATCAATCCAGCCAACTAATTACCTCGTTCATCACCAAACGATACATCTAAACAACGCAAAAAAAAAGAAAACACGGAGTTCAGGTGTGAGTCAAACCTTTCGAACCGACACGCGGGTGTAACAAGATTAACACAAATCCGCCAATAAATCTATCGATCCATCTAAGTACTTATTAGAGTTCTCACCGGGGAACAAAGTCTAGACACACAAAGCTACTTCTGAAACAGCGTCAAACCTCTACAGCTTTCCGGTGGCCGTAACGCGCGATGTAGAAAGAACACGAATCCTCCATTAGATCTATCAGTCCAGCCAAGTAGTTACCTAGGGGTCCCATCGAGGGATCTCAGACGCGCGAACAAACGTCACTGTTCTTTCTCTTCTTTCTCCTCCGCCGCTTCCGCTCGGCCAAGCGCTCATGCTATCGACCGTGTCGAGGAATTCCGCCCCCGTTCGCTCGACCAAGTCATCCTTCGCGTCCCGACGAAAGCTCAGCCGCGACGCTTCGCGTCCGCGGTTCCTTCGCGGCTTATTTCGCGCGCGCACATCGCAGACTGCCCTCGAGCCGCGACGCCCGTCGCGAGACGTCGCTTGCATGCTCGAGGAGCGATCGCTCGGATATGGACAATCGGGGGTGCGAGAGAGGCCATCGTGTGCTCTGATCAACAGACGCGGCAGCGTCGAGGCCAGGAACCACGATGTCTTGGGCAAGCAAGAGGGATGCCGACGGGGTGAGAATCGACGCGCACGGCGCGCCACCTGGTGAGTGGCGGATGAAGCTCTCTGGTCAAGATCGTTCGAAGTATCACTTCATTACTAGAGGGTTCATGGACGAAGAGAACCACGCGGGCAAAATATTTTTTATGGACTCATGGTTGAACGGTGAGTGAGAATTTTTTTATTTTTGTTTGGTCATTATTATGGACTGATATTAGTTTTTTTGGTATTGAATTGTTGGAATGGAATGTCATTATTTTGGCTGAATTAGTTTCCATTAATGTAAAGTTGTAATTTTGCTAACTTTAGTAGCATAATGGATTTTGAGATCGATGGAAAATTTTTATGTTTTTATGAGTTATTACTGTTATAATTAGTGTGCTAGTAAGGGAAATGTAGAACAGAGTGATGTATAAATATTTTTTACGGACGCATGGTTAAAGGGAGAGTGAGAATTTTTTTATTTCTATTTAGTCGTTATTGTGGACTGATTTTGGTCTTTTTCGGTACTGAGTTGTTGCAATAGTAACGTAGGAAATGGAATGTCATTATTTTGAATGAATTATTTTCAATTAATGTTAAGTTGTAATTTGGTAGCTTTAGTAGCACGATGGATTTTAAGATAGTTTAGAGGATGGAAATTTTTTATGTTACTATGAGTTATTACTGTCATAATGAGTAATAAAAGAAATATAAATCAGAGTGATATGTAAATAGTTTGTTATCTAAACTTGTAATTTTGTTTAGTAACGCATAATTTCTATATGTGTGATTTTCCTGACAGGCAACGTGGTATTATTTTGAACTTGATTTTATTGGAGCAGTCATTTATAGCTTTGATTGTGTGATATGAGACATTTTCATTAGAATTTGAGATTAATTATATTCCGTGTACCTCGAAGTGTTATCTGCAGTAATTATCTGCTATTATATAATATTTAGTGTTACGCTCGTGTCATGGTTTAAGTGAATTTCTAATATGGATATTTGTGCTGTGCAGATCTAGAGTACGTTCCCTGATTTATTTAATTATTATTCAAATTTTTGTTTCAAAAATTCTTAAATTATTATTCTCACGTTTTAAATCTTCCTAAGGTATTACTAATTAGTAATAATACTAATTGATGTATGAAATTTAGGATTTCATACAATTTTGTACGTTTCGTGGATATTTTTCCCTTGGTTTCATAGTATTAGGTTATCCCATAAATTCGTGCCGATTTTTACTTTTATTATATAAAATTATATATCAAATAAACCTTTGAATATTAGGAAAAAATGTAGTTACCCTTTTGTTTTACGACTTTTTCTTATTTCGTTGGCAAAGACGTTAATCATCGATATAGTTTATAAAATGCAACGAAAAATGTAAATAGCACCGCGGAACAAACTTATGAGACGACTTAATAGAAATGAAAGTACAATCAAAAGAAACTGAGTACATACACGTGATTAATGCACAGCATACTAAATGTAAGAAGACAAGAAGGAAAATCGTTGCATGCAATCGAAACGTAACAAGCATTTCAAATTGAGCGTTTGTGTAACATTGCGGAAGAAATAGAAACGAAAGTGAGACACTTGTGTATTAAACCGTAAAGCAAGAAGAATTTGAAAGTGCAACAGTGTCAGTCCATAATTTCGAATTAATTTCTGTTTACAAATACGAAACAAAGAAAAATAGGATATCAACACCAAAGAGTTCCAAAACTCAACTTTTGCGAAAGCAGCGTCATCAATATTTCAAAATCCGTGACAAAGTGCAATTTGAAAACATTTAAAAACGAACCTTGGTAAAACCTCCACTCCTCCCCCCACTCGAAAAAAAAAAAGAAGAAAATACAAAATAAGCGACATATACGATTTCTGACACTAAAAGTACAAATGATCCAACGAAGAATCTAATCTGATCAGCCGCATAACAAGAGCATAATTACAATAACACTTATTAAAATATTTATTAAATTTCGATCACCCAGGTCACAGATAAACATGTAACGATATCGTGTCCCGTAAGTGGAAAATTTTCACTCAGAAAGATCGACGGATATCCCCAGTCATCGGGACCAGTCGGTGCATAAAAACATATCTTCGTGGTAGATATTAAACTAAAAAAGCGAAATTGCGCGATAATTTCTACGACCAGCATGTAACTACGTCATCCTCTACTCGCGAACAATGTCTGTACTATTTGCGAAACGAAACAATTCTCGTATTCAATGCGGACCGCCTCATCTACACATAATCGAGCAACCTCTACCTATACATCCTCTCTATAGACCGACAGCAAACGCGATATCAAATCGATATAATCACTGTTCCAATCGCTCATCTGTAATCGCTACTAAAAATATCATTACCCGCGGGTTACAACCGCGTACAAAAACACACTCTGCTACAAAAATCGAGAGACACGTGTACTTTTATACGAGAGCTGTCAAAGTGTCAGCTGCGGATGAGTCAAAGACCAGCGTCTTACTCACGACGATACAACAATGTCGTCTCATTTGCAATTAAAATCTCTCGTGATCATTGAGAGTGACGGAACTGAACTTGAACGATCTTTCAAGTTTCAAATGAATAAACAATCGAATGATCAAACGATAGCAGCCTGGCCGCATTTGCCACTAAAATCTGTCATGGCCGCTCGGAAACACATGTTGTGAGCTTACGTAGGCGAGCTTTCGAGTCCTCGAAACGATCAATCGACCGGTCAAACAACAGAATAGCGGTCTCGGCACACTTGCAATTAGGTCTACGACGATCACTGGCAAACGTGAGCTTCTTAACGAGAGCTTACCTAGACAGTCTCTCGAGCTCTAGACGAACGATCAATGGCAAGTGGAGTAGCGTCTAGACGGTATCGAAGATGGCAACGAGGTAGAATTGGAAAAGTCCGAGGAAAGCCCAGGTACATCCAGACGAAGAAGACAGCGAGCTAGCCAGTTTATCTGAAACTGTCGGCGTCGAGTTTCCACGTCGTGTCGTGTTCGAGACTTGCTCACGACGCGTCCATCTGACAACTGCCAAGCTAGTCGTCGAGCTGCCTTCTGGCTCGCAGATACGAGCTGTTGTGCAATACACACCGTCGAGCTGCCCTTTGGTCAGCCAGTTCGTGCGTTTGGCTGACGCACGCGGGATGCAGGAAGAGAAGATCAAGCGAGTTTTTTCCCTTTCTCTTTGCTTCTTCCTCGTGGATCAGCCACGCGAGCAGACGCAATGGTACCAGACGCGGAAGATGATCAGGTGAACACGTGAAACAAGGTTTCTGGGAAACAGAAAGTTCTACCCAATAGCGAATGCACACGTGTTCTATTATTAACGGCAAGATTGCATCTTGACCGTGCACTTTGATTCCGTATCTGCGTACTGGTTTGATATGTCAAAAACTGCGAGCATGACCGCGGTTTAGAGCATCCTTTTCAGCTCATGCTCGTTGCTCATGCTCATGCGAATTTTGATTTTAAATTTCCTACATTTCGGATTCTGGAATATCGGGTTTGCTTGTTTAGGGTTTTAGGAAGATTGGTTGTTGTACTGGATGAGTTACGACTTGTTGGGTTATGTGTTTTGAGATGGAGGGAGAACAAAGTGCTGTTGGTAGGATAAAGGTTATAGTTGGAGATAAAATGAAGCTTTGATGAATGAAGGCTGTTTGTTATTTGGACGAGTTATTGGAATATCGATTGCTAGGAGATGACGTGTTATTATTTGAATTAGTAGATAAATTATTATGTGTTCGAATTATTATAGTCGAAAATATTAAAATATAATTTATATCTTTGAATTGTGGATTATTAAAAGATTATATCGTTAATAATTACTCGAAAATAATTTGCTAGTTATTCGAATGTTATTACTCTACTAACTATTACGAGATGCCTACTTGTATTTAAATTATAATTTTAATTAATTATTACAATACAACTAATATGTTCGACTCGTTATTGGTAATTGTTATCAACGTCTTTTTTAAATTATCCTATATACAAAACCTAAAAGTATAAAAACCAATGGATACTTATGATACCGATCAAACGTTACACGCATAAGCGTGTAATCTAGGACTAGAATGACTCTTACAAAATCAAGCATAATACGAATTAAACTGCAAGCAAGTAGCTGGAACTAGCAACTGTCAATGTAACTTCCATTCTGTTCCATTTCTGGAGTTTAAGCACGTTCGAAAATTTACCGAACATATTTGTCCAACCTTTCAAATACCACCTCGACGTTTACCAAATTCGTCACGTGTTTGAAATCGAATTTCTAACGCGATCACGGACCAACTATTCGCAATTTAACAGAATCGCGAATCACGATGCGTACATCTCCTCTATTTAATCCGAGTTCTGCAAAGGAGAAATATTTCAGTGAAAAAATCGCGATAAAATTTGTTTCGAGCTCGTAACGCTATGCTCGAGTGCAATATTACATAGAACGAAAATGCTATGTTAAGCAGTTATATTTCTGCATGCCACGCGTTTGTATTTTTTTATTAGACGTCGCGATAAAGTCTTATCTCCCGAATAATTTTAGTCAATACGTATTACGTTGATACCCAACGCGTCTGTATTAGTCTCCGAACGAAGACTGCCAATGGCAACATTCTGGAGAAAACATTTGTATCTGCTCCACGGTTTACGTACTTCACTAGGAAATGACGCACGTCTCTAAAAGAAAAATGCACATCTCTCGAACCGAGAGATGACAATTCATGGCGGTTTATGGCAAAAGTCAATTGACATTATTTCTTTTATTTGCGATATTTAATTACTTGATCGAATCTGACAATTATTTTTCTCTTTGGTCTGGGGGGATTGAAGAGTAATTTTTGAACTATGGAAGATTACTCATAGATGCGTAAACATGATATGCCATTATCGAGAATTAAATCCTGTTAATAAAGCACGAATTTTTATTTCCGTATCTATCTTGAACGAGTTAATTTTAATTTCATTTGTGTCAGTTGTACATTTTACCATTTCACTACAGTATGTGGACGTTTATAATTAATTATGACACGCTACATGTATGTAGAAATAAAGCTGATTCTATGTTATATGAAAAGTATATTTTTGGCAAACGGATAAATAATTGTTACTGGTTTTAAAAAGTATATATATAATGATTAATATTTACTGAGCATCTGAATCTAATGAAAAATATTAATTAAAAGAAATTTTGAATTACTCACTTTTATACATATTTTAAAAAATAATATATATTATTATTAATGTTATGCTAGGAAAGATAAAAGCATAATAATTCGAATTAATTCCTCTAGTCAATACCTTTTTATCGTATTTAAATGTCTAATAAATACTAAATATTATGTCTAATGTCATATTTTTTCCATTACATTTCAACGTGTTTTCAACGCATCTTAAATTATATAACGTGTATAATGCATATATAAAATATAATGCATATAAATAAATTTGTAAATAAATATTTACAATTCGAATCTCTCGAGCAAGTGAAGTTTTCTTTCGAACTTCCTCATTTCATCTCTTAACGAAATTCTGGTTTACAGAAAGCTCCGATGACAAGACGACTGCGAATTATCACTTGAAATTTCAAACAGAGAACGATGTATCACTGAACAATAAGGAAACATTGGATGATAAAGAAATGGTAATGTATACTGAATTAAAAATAAGGAAAAAGATTAACGAACATCGACTCATACCAAATCATTTCAGGAAATTAATTCTGAATTAATTTCGATTGGTCCGCCAAATTTCGACGAATCGGTCGATTCCAAAATTATGGAAAATAGAACAATATCTCGAGGAAAATCATTGAAGTACTATGAGCAAAGTCGAGATAAAAGCAAGAAAACGGGAAAAGAAAATTCTACCGATAATAATTTATCGGTGACCACATCCAGTATTAAAAATAGGCTTAATACCATTGTTGAGTATGTTACTTTTGTAGACGTTGACGAAAATATATATGGAACTACTTCATCAAATTCTTTCGATGAAAAATCCTTCGAAATGTTGCTTCCAACAGAGGTAAAAATAATCAAATTTTCTTTAAAATTAGTGCTTTATTAAATGTCTTCTTAATTTATTTTTTAACAGTTTACTTATTTTATTTCTTCTGAAATATCTATTTCATTGATATTCTGGTGTTAAAAATTTAACTCTTTCGTTAGATATTTTCTTATTCGTTTTTAAATATTTAAATATTTTATGAAAATATGAATTTTATGTTGCTAATTTAAAATATTCAGTTTTATGATAATTAAATATGCATTGCGACAATTTTTCTGAAAAAAGCATGTTTCTAATAATAACTTATACATAAGTATATTTTGTTTAAAAAACCTTGAAAACTATGATTTCACTTATTCCATCTCTGTTGCATTCAAAAAATTGTTAAAATAACTTTAAAATGATAATGACTGCAAAAGCAGCATGAGTCAATGAATGTATCATGATTATACTTTAAAATCTGAACGTCTGACATCATAGAGAAGATATAGATATACGCGTATTGTTTGCTTACATAATCTGTTTCCTTCATATTTGAAAAGTTTCGATTGCAAAAGCCCTATTAAATCACGCATGTTTATTACTCCTGCGCAACCTCGAACTTAATATTACAAATACATTATTTTTAAACTATATATTTTTCAACTAATTTTAGGTATGGACCCCCCTATCTAAAGTATAAAATATATTTAGTTTCTACATAAAATATATACATTCCGCTGATAAATTCTAAAAGCAGAGATATCACTAACGTTTGTCATGTAATTAACAAAAAATGGATAAATTAGATATTAATGATATAAGTTAAAAATTAAACGATATACTCGAAGAAGAATATGAAACGTAAAGAAAATACTGTATCTATGTTCATCTATGTTTCTAGTATTAGTATCTACTATCTACTATCTCCATACAAGACTTACCTATATTTGCATTTTGAACAGTTATCCACGTGTATCTATGTAAATCTAACATCGTTCTATTAAATTTATCGTAGATTAACTGACTTTCTGTCATTTCATTGAAACAAGCAAAAAAACGAAGCAAAGAAATCCGCATTTATTTTCATAACGAATAATTAGAGTTTGAACTTCACAGCACGAACGATACGATTGAATTCATTAAGCCTTGGCCCCTTACTGATAGACTAAAATTATTGAAAATAAAATTAAATTAACCCTTTGCACTCGACGACTTTTTCTCTACAGAAGTGTAAAAAATTTACAGACTTTTTTGCTATAAAACTTACGTTAATTTTTTTTAGTGGTAAATAAAAAATCGTATAATAATTAACACATAANATTTTTTTTAGTGGTAAATAAAAAATCGTATAATAATTAACACATAACATTATTTGATTTCAATATCTTGCATACTGTTGTATTATCTTAAATTTGATATATTAATTAATATGGGTCTGCAAAAATTTTATGGCGACTGACAGTCGCCTCTAAAAGTTCAATATTAAAAATTAGAAATTGATATTTTAAAAAGAAGGAAAGACTCATACCATGTCAAAATTATAACTTTCACTCATCGACAACTAATATAACGTTGATTTAGGAGCGAGAGAAAGCCCACGCCAGATCTTTCACTGAAGGGACGGAGAACCTCGATATCGATATCGGAAGACCAATGGAGAAGAGGGTTAATACATCCATGAGAATGATAGAGCCTTTAGATAATCGAGAACTGTCTGAAGAGTTGGTAAATTACGCCAAGGAAAATACTATCGAGGAGAAAAGAACGCTGATAGAAGTGAACAAAAATAGCAATTTGCTTGTCACACCAGGAACAGTACATAGAATAGTGTTTGACGTACTGAACAGCTGTGTTTTACCTGTCAGATACGCGTTCAGGGTGAAGAGCACTCCTTTTAGACTATACAAAATTCAACCACCCTAGTAAGTGAATATTCACGATATAATATTTAAAATTTAAAGTAAAACTGCCTAAAGATAGATATGTATTTAAATATTTATGTGATATACACGTACAGTCCTGATTAAGATCATTTTGAGATCAGCAAGTCATCTGCTATAATAATTAAATTAGTAATTTTAGCGTTTTGTCGAAGACCAAGTTTTTCGTTTGCCAGTTTCAAGATGGCAATTTCTTATAATGTAATTCAGTATTACAATTTTGATGAAATTGAAATTTCTCCTATTAGGATATTAATATTCGAATTTTTGATAAATCTACAGTCTGATATAGCGAAAAACATTCTTTTGTTAAACTATCCTAAATTGCTAGAAAATAGCTGATGATAGTTTTACACTAACTTTGTTCGATACTTCGAATATCGATTATTGTCACTAATTTTATTTTTGTCACACGATAACGTTTTCTGTTAATTATTTGATAATTATTCGTGTTTTAGCGCATGGATTTATCCTGGGCAAATAAGCAACGTGGCTATAGATCTGATCGTGCCTGATAACGTAGCTCCGGATACTGCTAATACAGTCACAATGTCTATCTTGGGTACAGAGATAAAGGAAAAATCTGCGTATTTGTATGTACAAGGATCACTTTCTAAGGTAATCATATTTTTTAAGCGAAATACTATAGGATAAATCTCTAGACATTAACATTTTAATTTGATTAATCTTGAAATCTGTTGTTTCAAGAATTGCAGTATGATAACAGCTAATTAGAAATTACTGCTTTAATTTGATAATTTGCGAATTAAAAATTAGTCCAATTCAAATTCATAACTGAATAATTGAAAATTAATCAAGGCCTGATAGTCAATATTAATTCATATCGAAATATAAAAAAATGTTTAATCTATATATTATCATCTATATTTCGGGGTTGAAAATGTAATATAATATAAACTATATACTAAATTAAAATATTTTTCATTTTTTACTGGAGCTTCATAAATGAAGCTGCTGTGGAATGAAGTCTCGAAATAACATTAATTTGGATATAGTTTTTATTATATCCAAAGGATATATAAATGATTAGGATTTATAAATGAAGTTATTGTTACGTCTACTATTGTTGCTGTATAAATGTAACAGGAATTTTTGTATCAATATAAACAAACTTATATTTTTCTGTAAGTCATATTTCATTGTACTTGCTACATTGTCTAGTTAACCGATGATGTAAAACCAACTATTGAATATTCTTTCAATAACAACTGCGCTGGAAAATTGGACAAAGATCGGTGTCACAAATCTCGTTGGAGCATCGATATTACAGTTCAGGACTATGATTCAGGTATTAATGAAATTTCCCACAGAGTATCAACTATTAATAATGATATTTGAGACTAATAGGAATCTGGATATTTTACTCAACGACTTACTAATTTCTTGCAAAAATTTGAAAAACAAGTAACTATTGCTCCTTTTCTAAATTGTCAAATATCTCAAACAACATAAAATAATTCAACTCGTGTTAACAGAGAGCATTAGCAATCTTAACATATAACATGCGTTGCTTATTAAAAAATTCATGTTTAATGTACAAAGTACAAATCTATTTGAATATAAGAACTGAAATTTAAAGTAAATAATCCTGTTTATAATGATTTCTCTATTAAAGAATTTTTATTTTTTTAAACAGGTTTAAAACGTATAATATCATCTGTAAACGATATTTACCCGCATACAGAATTTATTAGTGGCACAAGGAGTTCTGTGACATTTTATTATTCTGCTACATGTTGCGATAAGGCAGTTAAAATTACAGCAATAGACTTACTAGATAATTACAATACTATAACAATAGATGTCACAGGTAATTACATTATAATTGATACGATTCTTTACTTATGGTGTAAATAGGAACATCACACAATGTATTCAAAAGTCTGAATTATCATCACTTTCCAAGAAATGTGATAAAGAAATCCCTTTTATCTTTTTTAATAAAAAAGTATATAATAAATCCTTTCAGCCTGGAATAACTTATCAGAAGCAGAGATTGCAGCAATTACAGTGGGAGCATTGTTAGCTTTCTTGTTCATTGTTTTGGTTATAATATTAATCATATACTACATTCGAAGAAGAAAAAGTCATGATTTGCCTTATACGCAACGATATGGATCTAGACCACCTACGCAATCAGAAAGAACTAATTTCTAATTTAGTTTATTTATATTAAAATATATATCAAAATATAACATACATTGAACATATATACTCTTGTTATTACATAACTTAATATTACAATTAGATTGTATTTATATTGAATATATCTATAATAAATGTACATAAAGTGTTAATAAATTTTGAGGTTACTTTATTTTTATATACAACCACACTGGCTTTATTTAATGATTATAAAACTATAGAGTTAATATGAATATATAATATTTAAGGTTTTAATATTGAAATCATCTGTAACAGGTTATATGTAATTGTAAACTACGTACATTTTAAGAAAACGTATATTCCATGATTTAGAACACAAAATCTGTTACAAATATAATTAATATTTATTTTCTTTCATTTCAAACATTAATGATTAAAAAATATAGACAGTCTGCATACTTTACAATTACATACAATTACTTATACCACTGAACATAGCACAAAAGTTAATATTTCAAAAAATCATTAAAACTCAATAAATAAATCCACTTCTTTTGCAATATGCACAAAAACATGTACAATAAATAACATGACTAGATTGCAGCAAACAAAATAGTGAAAAAAAAGGATTTGGCATTCAACATAAAACAAACAATATGCATGCACAGGTATCACTTAAATATAAATGATGTTTGAAACTGTGTGTAAATAAAATAAAGAAGCTAACAAAAAAACGTGTGTAATTTCGATTAGTTTTATGATAAATGTCATTCACACATTATGTCACGTGTCAACAGCACTACGAAAATATGAGTCTGTGAGAGCCCCACCCAGGTGTTTCGTTAACAGACTCACCATCGGGGAGTACCGCAGGTACAGCAGGCGTAACAGGCACCAAAATTGTATTTTCTGCATAATTTTCAAACGGAAAACCTTCACCAGCAGCTGATAATAATGGATTTTTCACGTTACGTGAAGTACCCCTCATGTTTGCCAGTGACGTTGGCACCACGCGGCACGAAAACAATGCCATCCAAAGATTACTAAACTACGAATTGCAAAACACTGTCAATCTACCATAGACTATAAACATTTAACCTATACCGTCTCGTCTATGTAAGTAGCATACATTTTCAGTAGAGGGCGCATATGAACTGAAGAACATCAGCAGATTCAACGAATGTTTCGTATCATTATTATTTTCTACTGTTTCACATGCGCATGCGTTGCTTAGCAGAATTTCTATTTTCAAATTGATATTAAAAGTAAATTATTCATCGATACAATTTGAATTTCATTATGATTTCTTCGTTCAATGAAAATTACATTAACTTAAATATATTTAAACATTCTATATATAGACTAATAAACGTATTTACCTTACAAAGCAATATATTATAAATCTACGTGTAAAATTAGAATCATATATTATGGAGATAAATGGATATAACTTGTTGAATTATGAATCATAAATCAAGTTTTATGATTGATAACTTGAACTTACGTTATTTAATTATATGAACTCGTTTTATCATATTTTAAACTTGATTGAAAATGCTAATTTTACATTTGATCAATGATATATTCCTATCATCGACTATATTAAAAATTAACAAACGTCTCTTTCATCTGTATAAATATTTCAATATATCGATTTTTGATCTGTTACATGAAACGAGATTCTTTATTGAATTAATGGTCTATTTCTATATTATACTTTTCTTTCTTTCCCTTTCTATATAATACAATTTGATATCAGAATATACGTTTCTACACTTAACAAACTCTAAATAACAATCTTTAAAAATAACGCGTGTCAAATAATGACTAACGATTTGAATAAACTATTCGAAATACTTATTACAGTTCAATCGGCATTCAAATGGATAAAATTCCTTATGAAAAATTAACCCTGCAACCCTGTATCTCCGTATAATCTTCCCTTTGCTAATTAATCTAAGGAATTTTTTATAGCAACTATACATTATAAATTACGACTGATTATTATCAATAACCAATTTCTCAATCAATAGAATAGAATACTTTCGTTGTGTTTTCATATTATTAATTCAACGGGAGAAAGAAAATATAGGAATCAAATTTAATTACAATGCAGATTTATTATAATTTGTGCTGTGCACGTCATATATCACATTATAGAATATATAATATAACATAGATTATATTGTTATGTGTCTGATCAGTTCTGAATTATTAATACATTCCTTATTAATTTACCGAAATAGGACCTCGGCTAGGTGTAGGTCGTGGCCATAAAGTGGGCCACTGTATTATCCACCAGGGACGTCTGGTAGTTGAGACTGGAGGACGTACGGTAGTGGACTGTGAACTGGAAGAACTGGGTATCCATGATGAGGTCGATGTTGGTTCCGTATCCGTTGATGTAGAAGGACCTGGTGTTGTGGAATCAGGTGACACTGTAGGACTTGATGTTGTGGAATCAGATGACTCTGTAGGACCTGGTGTTCTCGTGGGATCAGGTGATCCTGTAGGACATGGTGGTCTGGTGGAATCAGGTGTCCCTGTAGGACGTGGTGGTCTGGTGGAATCAGGTGTCCCTGTAGGACGTGGTGGTCTGGTGGAATCAGGTGTCCCTGTAGGACGTGGTGGTCTGGTAGGTCGATGATGACGAATACATTTTGGATCCGCTAGTGGCCAATCGCACACCCTTATATGCGGGTTGAACTCGAGTCCTTCAGGGCATACCATTGCATATGGAATGCCATTGCTGCAAGCGTAGTAGCTGCCGCAATCATCTGGATTCGATAGTAGCTCGACACCTAGTTTTTCGTCGTTTAAACACTTAGGTGGATCACCGGCAGACGCGAAAGCCACCAGAACTGTGACAAATGTTGCCACAAATATTGCTAAAATAGTTAAACGTTCTTGGTTAACACTGCACCTTGTTACTTAATAGATTATTTAATTTAAATTAGAAATTAAATTAAATTAAAAATGCCTGAAGTATCTTGATATTAAGTAACAAACGTTATGCACGTTTGAAATTCTCATTTTCGTATTAGTCCGGCTTAATTTTTTATTAATTCTCTTTCGATGCGTCTATTATATTTTTTCCATTTTAAATGAAGTCTCTTGACAAATGAAGTTATTTGACGAGATATATTATTAATCGATAATTGGTTATTGGATGCATTATATGAAAGAAAGAAATTTATTATTTTTGTACTGTCTATTTTAAGTGTTATAACTATACAGATTTGAAGATTTAGGGATATATAACATTCGAAACAGAATTTGTACGAAACTTATATAAAATATAAAATTTTACATTCGTATAAAATTAGTAGAAAGAACGGGATTTTCGTTTACGTATTTTTCTGTGCAATATGCACACTGAGGCTTCATTGGAATTATAAGAATCATTTAAACTTACTTTTCATTTTCACTTCACAAAGAATTTGTCGTCGCTTTGTACAGTACATACTGTTGTGCAAATCGAACCTGTCTTCCTCTTTATATATTAGTTATACATTTTTTAAAGGTTTATCATGACAAGTAATCGTTTATTTATCACATGATAAATCTAACGGTGAAAAATTGGATATATCATGTAATCCACTATTCTCATTTCATATTGGAACTCTTATCATGTTCCTTTCTCGTGAAAGTTACAATATCTATGTGATGATATCTATGTATCTCTACATGAGTTGAGCGATTAAAAGAGTAAATAAAGTTCAAATAATTAAAATGTCGCGTGAAAAAGAATTAAATAAATTTCGCGATATTTAATGAAAATAATTTCATTTTTGGAAAAACCATTAAGCAAAACAAAGATATTTTATATATGTATTACTACAGAAAAATGTTTCTTTCCTCTTAAAAACATTGTTAAAATATATAAAATAATAATAAAAAGAAGATATAAATTGATATCTTATATTCTTTCTTTGAAGCGAAATAAATTGATAACAAATTATTGTAAACAATAAATGATAGATAGAAAGTAAAACAAAAGTTGAGAAAATAATCGAGCATGATTTCTGAAGATATTGATAAAATGAAACAAAATTATACGAAGAGAAAGAAAGGAATAGATGAGGTTAATATTTAAATAATTTTTTTGTACTATTTATTATAATTACAGTTATTGACAGAGAACAAGTTAGGTTTAGAAATGAAATTACTCTATGTATATGGAAATATCAGCAAGTAAACACTTATTGAGAAAAGTTATGAATAATTTTATTAATTTTTCAGGAAAATACTCTACCATCGTCAATTCGTTTTTATAGAACCACGGAATTTTTCTTATAATTCAGAAAATGACGTGATATTTAATTATAAGTATGCATTATTACTTAAATACTCGAAAAAATTGACAAGGGTCGGTTTTAACACAAACTCTTCGATTAATAATTAGAAATATACAAAATTTGCCAATCAATGCTCCGTTTCTTATCTTTTATCGGTCGGTGTATTTACAAACACGTTCTCTATTTTTTATTTTCCAAAAATCGCCATTACTCAAAGGATACAATAGAAATATTGAAGAACAAAATATTGTTTGATTGAGAAGTTCAAAATCTATGGAAATAAAAAAGTCTTTAGCACATCGAGTTATAGCGAACAAAATGTACTCTCTCTTTGTTCAAATAAGGGTGAATCCCGTATTTATTCGTTAAATAAAATGAAAGCCAGAAATGAAAGCGATATGATTATCTCTCTTTATCAAAAATTTGTGGAAGGAAACTTTACAAAAATATCTAACACGTAATTCGTAGATAACGATTTTTATCTTTACACAAAAATTACAAAAGTTTATTATCCACGACGTTTCAGTGACTTGAAAAATTATAGAACATAACATTTCATTTACGCAGGAATTTTATAGTAAGAAATAGAAATGACGATATATCTTTGTGATACATAATCAGATTTAATGTAATTTAAAATAATAACATTAACTGATAATACTAAATAATGTAAAACGATATTAATGATATTACTATATACTTTCTTATCAGAATTTTAAAACAACAACATTAAAATCCGATGTTTAATATTGTTAATAATTAGTAATATTATAACGTTATATTATCGAATAAAATTATTTTCTATATAAATAAATCTAATTAACAATAATAAATTATAATAATATAACACGATTCTAAGTGTAATATCTAGAAACGTATATTTAGAAAAGATGCAAAGGTTTATCGCAGAAAATGTAAGATATAACACCGAAATAGTTTTGTATTTCACTATTGTAAAATAAAGGAACATTGAAATATAAAATATTCTGTTATTACGTTTTGCACGTAACGTAAATAAAATAAATTACGCGTCACTGGAAGTTTAATCGCTGTCAGTGCTATACACAGATAAACTTCTCCTTCTTTTACGTGTCGGTTCTGTTATCTCATAGATCGAAGAGTCATTTGCTTCATCCCTGCTGTTTTCTTCCTTCAAACCGGTATCTTCTAGCCTTTCCACGCAATCACTCTTCCTATTTTCCAAGCTTTTCTTCAATTCCACATACGGAGCCAAACAATTCCGTAATCTTTCTTTAAATTCATCAGAACGATTGCTCGAGGGATCGTTATTCGTAAAATGTTCCTCCAGCTTTCTCGCCAGCTCGAATCCCTCATTCAACGTCTCCAAACTGAAATGTCGATCCTGCAGATTGGGAATTTCCAATGAGCTTTCCTGATTGGTACCAGGAGAATCGAACTCAGCTAGCTGTACCAATTCCTCTTCGTCCAGTTCCTGGTCGCTGTTATTTAATTCCGTGACATCTTCTCCTTCAGCTAAACCTCGATCAACGCCCATGACACAATTCACCTTCGTCGTGGAAGCCGAACAATCCACCCTGACGACCTCGGGCCAGATCTTCTCCCAGCAGGCATTCAAGATCGAAGGTTTCAGCTCCTTCAGAGACAACGAGATGATTTCGATGCAGTTCACGATCGAAAAATCCTTCCATATCTGCGCGATTGTCTCCGAATTAGGCCTGCGACCAATCTTCTCCAGGATCAATTCGAACGAGTATCGTATATAATAGGATTTAAACGTCCTTATTATCCCCTGGTCCAGCGGCTGCAGGATGGACGTGGTGTTAGGTGGAAGAAAGACCACTCGAACAGATGGGTGACTCAAGTTTGTCGGGTGTCCTGGCGCGTTATTGATAACCAACAAAGCCTTAAAGCCGATATCCTTCCTATTCGAGTAGTCCTGCACCTCTGGAACGAAGCAATTGTAAAACCAATCGCTGAAGATCACACCTGTAACCCACGCTTTGTCGTCTGCTTGCCAATAAACAGGCAAAGTCGCCTTGTCCACTCCTTTCATTGCGCGTGGATTTATCGAGCGATTTATCAGCATTGGCTTCGTGACAAAGTCTCCGGATGCGTTCGAGCATAACAGCAGTGTGATCCTGTCTTTAGAAGCCTTTAGTCCCGAACCAGACTCCTCGTCTCTCGAAAGGTACGATCGTTCAGGCATTTTCTTCCAGAACAACGTGAACTCGTCAGCGTTGAACACCTGGTCCGCAGAATAATTCCCTTCTTGTATAATTTTCCCCAAGTGCTCCCGGAACCTCTGAGCCGCTTCCATATCCGCTGACGCGGTCTCTCCGCCGAGTTTCATGTTCCTCAAGGAAAATCGCCTCCTGAACCTGTCGAACCAGCCTTTGCTGGCTTTAAACTCACGATCGTGCGACTCATTGGAAGAAACTCCTTCGAGATTCTTCACGTGCTCGTAGATCTTCATTGCTTTCTGCTTTATCACGTAGCTGTTCAAAGGAGAGCTCCTCGATCGACAATCCTCGATCCATATCATCAGACACTTCTCCATCTTGTTCATTATAGTGTCCTTTATACGAGCTGTTCTGTTCAAGCTGATAGGTGAGCCGGAAGACACGGTGCTTCTTATCCTGTCCTCGTTTCGTTTTATCGTTCGAATCGTCGCTTCGTTTAGATTTAAATCCTTGGCAATTATTATCACCTTCTCGCCTGATTTCAACCTGTCCAGGATTTTCACTTTCTCCTCGAGAGATATGCATTTTCTGCTCATCTTAGTGTTTCTGTCTGCGATCGGAGTCATGGTGAAAAGGGGCGAATTTTTTTGCAGCGTAAAAACGATTAAAATATTTTAATTTGTATGTTCGTAATTTTTTTTTTGGTTCTTTGGTTAATTATAATTAATTTATATTATATCGATTCATTATTTATTCTGTTATTTAAGTCACGGCTCGATTTTGTCTTGTTACAGAAAAAATAAGTTAAATT
Organism: Euglossa dilemma; assembly: GCA_002201625.1. Taxonomy (NCBI): domain Eukaryota; kingdom Metazoa; phylum Arthropoda; class Insecta; order Hymenoptera; family Apidae; genus Euglossa; species Euglossa dilemma. Next base: position 118,026 of record NIJG01000359.1, read on the forward strand.
TTATTTCACGATTAATATTTCAATTTATTTGAATTGTATGTTTGTAATTTTTTTCTGGTTCTTTGATTAATTAT
>NIJG01000359.1:119296-134186 GCA_002201625.1 Euglossa dilemma
AATAATTTTTAATACAATTCTAGTAAATTAAATATTCTTATTATGTTGCAATATTTTGATGAAATACAATGTACTGTATGCATATGAGGTTTCTTTCATGATTACATCGTTGTACTACTATCGTACTATATTGGTACTCTCTTACGTACAACTTCATTGATGTGAGCTTCCATTCTCATCATTATGTACTTTACTACATAGGGATTTATGTCTTTCATGTCTGGTATTACATTGTCATAATAATAAACGGTTGTTATAGGTGTATGTTTATAAACATCAATTCAAAATTAAGTGTTCAAAATGGGAGTGAAAGATCTTTGGAATGTTTTATCGCCTTTGTGCGAGAGAAAACCAATGTATGAACTCCAAGGAAAAACGGTAGCGATTGACCTGAGTTGTTGGGTTGTAGACAGTCAAACAGTAACAGACAATTCTGCACAACCAAAAATGTATCTTAGGTTTGTAAGTTTACATTAGATACATTTATTATTTTTTTCAATTTAAAGTTAAATAAAATTAAATAATTATTTCAGGAATCTCTATTTTCGTACAGCGTTTCTCCTTATGCAAGGAATATCTCCGGTATTTGTATTAGAAGGGAAAGCACCTATGCTAAAACATAATACAATTGCAAGAAGAAATGATGTTCGTTCCGGATTTCAAGAAAAGAAATCCTCTCGCAAAGGGGGAAGAACACAATTTAATAGAATTCTCAAGCAATGCAAAGAATTGCTTGAATACATGGGTTTAAAGTGTATACAAGGACAAGGAGAAGCAGAAGCTATGTGTGCTTATTTAAATGAAGATGGGGTAATAATATATTTAATATTACATACTTATTTACCAATATATACTGAAAAATATGAATCACAATTAATTCTTTTTTTAATAAACATTTGCATAGCTTGTTGATGGATGCATAAGTCAAGATAGTGATTGTTTCCTATATGGAGCAAAAGTAGTTTATAGAAATTTTTGTACAAGTGCACAAGGAAATCGTGGAGGTTCAGGTGGTTCTGTAGATGAATATACGATAGAAAAAATAGAAAAGATATTGGAATTAGGGAGAAATAAAATGATAGCACTAGCTTTATTATGTGGTTGTGATTATGATGATGGACTCAATGGAGTTGGCAAAGAAGCTGCTATGAAACTTTTTAAAATTGTAAAAGAGGAAGATATTCTTGAACGGTATAAAATATAAAATAAAATATTTTTTACTTAATATTTATTATATATCAATGTAATGCAAATGCTATTGTTTCTTTGTTTTAGAATAAAAAGTTGGAAAACAGACACTAGTTTAGACCGCAAAGAAGCAGAATTATCGAATTCAAATTTGTGTACATCTTGTGGGCATAGTGGTAAAGTGCAAAAACATACGAAATCAGGTTGTGTAGATTGTGGTACTACTGTCAAGTGCAATGATTCTTTTAGGTATATTTTTACTTATAATAATCTTATACTCATTGTACTATTAATTATAGTTATGTATAATCTTTCTTATGGTATACTTTTTAGAGAGAAGAGAATGTTATTATTAAACGAAATTGCTTTACGAAAAAAGGCACTTCGTGTTGAAGATTTTCCAAATCAAGAACTAATAGATGAATTTCTTATTAGGAAAGATCCAACACCGACAAAAATAGACATTCAATGGAAACAACCACAAATAAATAAATTTATAGTAAGCTTTCATAAAATGTATTTTATACTACCGTTTTAATTATTTACGTCAAATTTGTATTAATTTGTTAATTGATATTAGGATTTCATGGAACGATATTTATCTTGGGAACCGCAATATGCATTTGAAAAGATGTTTCCTCTAGTAACTCGTTGGCAACTTACACATCTTCTAAATATTTCCGCTGATGAACGTTTAAGAATACCTGATTTATACATACCTGAAGCAATAAAGAAGATTCGAAATATTCGGTCTGTTGCGAGTTATGAAATTATATGGAAAACTGATAATAATACAATACAAAAATTAAAAGAATATATAGCATTATCTAAGGAAAGTGAAGACAGTGATACAGATATTCTGTCTGAACTAACAAGTATTGAACCACAAAATGTTGTACAAATGTGTTATCCAGAATTAGTTGAAGTATTTGAAAATGCGAGAAATGCGAAAACAAAGAAACGTCGAGTTAAAGCTAAAGTACAAAATGGTGAAAATGCTGAGGAGCCTAAACGTAAACCAACGAAAAGATGTCAGAAAAAGATTGAAAAAGATAATCGGAAAATAGATGAATTTCTTCCGGAAAATAATCCAGTCTCTTTGGAAGAAACTTTTGGAAGAATGAGTATCACACCCAAAAGATCTAAAAAACTAGACGATGTACAAGAAGGTCATAGCAGAACTGGTAAACTAAAACGCGGTTTGCAGTTTGAAAAAGTATTACAAGTAGAAAATATGAATTCGAAATTAAATAGTACATTAGATAGAATGTTTAATGAACTTTCACCAGATGATTTTGTAAGTGATACCGGTGATCACGATTTAAACATGTCAGAAGTAATCGATAATATATGTGGTCAAAATGTTTTTCAATTTAATATTAGAGAAAATGTGCAAAGACTGGAGGATGTTGAAGATTTAGAAACAATTCATAAGATAGATAATATTGAAATAGAGTCTAATCAAAGTTCAGAAAATAATGTAATTGATGATGAATTAGATGAATTTGCTAACATAACTGAATCTTACGTTCCTCTCAATCAAAGAATAGGTTATAAAGAGAAGGAAAGATCTAAACAAATTTCTACAATGATAAATACGCGATTTAGTTTTGGTATTGATGCTCTCATGAACGATACCGATCCAGATACATAGTTTGTTACATAATAGATAATATAAAATAGTATTTTATGCAATATTCATTACCGTATTAAAATATTCATTGCATTCACATGAAGTACCTTTCCCAATTTTACAAAAGTGTTAGAAATCTGTTTTATATATTTATATATTTATAATATAATTTACCGAATTATAAATTTCCTAATGATAATTAACAAACAGTTGTCAGTGCCATCTAGGATTTTGTACCAAAAACTTAATGATATTGATGAAACAACTGTATGCACCATTTATGATTTAAAACTGCAAACTTATGTTCCGGTTCAAAATTACAGATGGCGCTGAGAACTGTTTCTTAATTATTAAGTTTCCAGTGGATTTCTTTTTCTCCGACAATAAATTATATTACGTTGGAGAAAAAGAAATCTATTATTTTCATACTTTTAAATGGATTAGGTTTGGGTTTAGGTCTTTTCCCACAACCTAATATTTCTTAAAAAACATAGTATCATTTAAGTAAGCAATGTACCGTGAAGGTAAACAATTCTTGTATTAATATTTTCATGTTATTTTATTAATATTAGAATAATTATTTAGGGAACTGATTACTCGAAATAAATAATCAGTTTTTCAATATATAAAATGCAATTTGTACATTATATCGTATTTTATACACATTTTAATTATATGATAATAATATAAATATTCTTATACAATTTGTAAATAAAAATAATTTGTAAAAATAATCGATAATTGATATATTATAAAATTCATATTAAATTGTATTACAATTTTAAATGAATAAAAAATAAATTTTTATAGGGCCAAGAACTTATTTGTTATTTTATCTTATTAAATAAGCAGTATAATTACACTGTCCAATAAATTGTAACTTTTTCCTTAATATGTAACAACCATTACGTAATTCTTTTATAGTTTACTTTCCCAAACATAAATCAGAAATCTAAATTGCTGTATCACCCTTGATTTTCGAAAAATCCGAGTTGTGAAAACGTACGATTTTAGAGTAAAATGAAATACTACATAAAAAATAAGATAGAAAAGTAAAATAGATAATTAGGAGACTTACTGTTACCTTACAAGTTACAAAAGAGTATCTCGAGTTTATCAATGTCCATAACTATAATTATTCGTATTTCTGAAAAATTATATTTGCCAATCAAAAGTTAAAAATAAGACGCCAAGCGTATTTTCTACGCACTGTTATTATATTTTTACAAAAAGTTCTTTATCTAACAGGAATTTTCTCCTATTAAGACATTATGAGGAAAATTAATTTTATTTATCAACCCGATTCGCAGTGTGTATGAGAGTTTCCTATATATTTTAAAGATATTTTTGTATTCTGTGCTATTTTTACAGTAACAAAAGAACATACAGTAATTATGCGTAAACGATATTTACTATTAATTTCGACAGTTTACGTTCACTAATATGACTTTTATTATTAATTAGCGTACTATCGATTTCTTAAAATTTCGACAGTATAAAGATCTCAAACGAAGATCGAAACACTGAATTGTAAGAAAATAACCCAGGAATATATTTTACCAGTGTCTGACAGACGGGCTCGGTGGTCATCGTCCAATGGGTCTCATCAGCCACTGTCAAACGATAAGTCTTAAACGATAAGTTCCATAAAGTTGCCCGAAGGCCAAAGGACTCATCGATATATCTTAAGAGACACTCGAGCAGTTATGCAGAGACCACACTGTGAAGTAAACCTTTTTCGAAACAACACGCCTTTCGAGTTCTTGAGAATTCCAAGAATACAGAATAAATCGTTGTAAATACAAGAGACAATTTTACCTTTCCAATCTGTCCTAACGCTAAAATTGAATGAACTTGTATGAATTTTAAATCGTTTAAATAATTACTGATAAATTCGTAGAACACGGAACAGAGAATATATGCAAACACGGAGAAATATGTGAGACGAATCTTTATTTTCGACGGCGTTACCCTGCATCAGCATCTATTTTGCTTCGAGGAAAACTGATAAGTTGGATGGTTCCTCGAAGCTAGGGCTGGATAATGCAAGGGCTGATGTGGTATGGGGACCTTGCTGGCGGGTTTAAAAGACATTTTTCTCAGTCTACCGTGCTGCACGCATCGGAAAAACCTACCGCTCTTCTCGTTTGATATCGTCCATTTGTTATATTAAATTACTTTATGAAATTATTATAGCAAAGACACGTACCGCAAATAAGAGATAAATACAAAACGGAATAATGTTCGATGACTGTATAGACGCCTATAGATGTTATCAATTAGATAAACAACAGATCGGCTAACTTTCCCTTTTTCTCTCTGACTCATCCTTGTTCGATTAGACGTAGGATTTTTAAAGGAATATCTATGATAGTGCTGAATGCGAGTGAAGAAGGTAGAATCTAGAAATACGACTGATTGTTTAGGATTCGTGACAAAAGCATGATTGAAAAAGGAAGAATGAGTACAAAAAAACACATAAGCGAGTGAATTTTCAGCTGAGAGTTAGCGAGTTGTCAGTGATGAGTTGTCAAATGTCAGTTGCTAAGGAGCGATGAGCTGTTACTTTCGATAAACCACTTTTATTTACTAAAAGACTTCGTTTCCGTTATCCATTCAACATTTCTACTCAAATTTTGGGCTCGTCCAGCAGCAAATTCCTACGATATAATGAAAATAAAAGAGCATACGTAATCGTGACCCTATTTTAATAAAATATCGATATAATCGCGAAAATGAAATGCTCGAAACGAGTCATTATGACTCTCATAGATAGTTCTAGTTTTCAGGCATGCGAATAAATTTTGCAACGCCAATTAAGTTGACGGTCAGTCTATGGGACAGAATGAGAAAGTCGATGTCATTAGCGTTTGAAAGCTGAAAGTGCCTCGATAGAAAAACGTTCGTCGAATTTTCGTCGTGGCAACGATAATCAGCCGACTTTGCATCGGGGAAAAAATGGTGTCCCGAGGTCTTAAGTGGCGCAAGAGTAAAAACGAGTGAAATGAAATATCCATTAGGGACTGAACGGTTGTAAATGGCGTAGAAAAAGGAAGCAAAGCTCGAGCAGTGTCGCGTGTACGCAATGAGATGAAAGGACTCGTTGGAATAAAAGAAAAGGGCACAGTTGCCGAGAGTAACTGAAGTTAGGGGATGAGAAAAGGGAGAGAAGGATGTTAAGGGAGAGAGAGAGAGAGAGAGGGCGAAACAAGATTTGGTAACAAGACAGGTTTTCAGCTTAGAATAAGCAGCTCCGAAGTCGCGAAAAATAACGGAGAAAGTTGAGAGAGGATTGCGAGTAAAATCAGTTGTAAGAAATGCACTTCTTGGGTAGCTAACTTCGAGTTCAGCCAGTTCGTAGAAGGAGTAAGAGGTTGCTTCTGCGGAAATCAGCTTCCTTACCGTGACAAGTAAATCTTGCCGTAGTTCTGACGAGTTCCTATATGAAAGCCATTAAAAAATGGGGCAAAACGCGGTGCATTAGATTCTTCACACTAATTTTACGACTCTACGCGAATGATATGCAGAAACGATATGCAGAAAATCAAATATAATTCCAGAATTGTATGAAAAAAATTTTCCGTTTTCACGAATGTAATTTAAAAATTTTCGAAACGAACTTGTAATTTCAAGATTTGATAAACGTAGTTCCTAAATTTTTCTGAATATGATCTTTATCTTTTCTTTTCTTTTTAATAGAACTTGAACATTTTATGGAAAATAACATTTCAATTTTGCGAACGTGACGTTTAAGTTATTAAATATCGTTCGGAAATTTGTACAAATATATCTTGAAATTTTATAGATACAACGCTTTCATGTAAACATTATAAAATAAAAGTAAATAGAAAAAAGTTGTACAATCTAATAAGTGTTTATTGGAAAGTTATAAGAAGAATACGAGGTTCAAAGGAAAAATGTACTTCGGCTATCAAGATCACCCCATCTTGCATCACTAGATTCTTATCTACGGATAACTTTGAAAGAAGTAGTAAACTGATAAGGAGAATAGATGAGTCGATGAAGTAGAACAAACTCAGAATGAACTTAATGGAACAGTTGTTAGTCTTGCATTCACATGAACAATAAGAAATTATTAATAACACATGATCACTTTGAGCGTTAAACTTTTCATGCCATGATAATAATAAATTTGATGCAGTTCTTTCGTGTTTGAATAAATTTGTATTTTTCTCAATTTCATAATTTTTAATAAATTATATCCACCTTTCACATAAAAGGGACTGAGACATCCAGTATATTAAAATCAGCGATAACACCATTATCAGTGGCCCCTGCTGATATTCAAGATTAAAATTATTTAACATTTCTCCGCAAAGAAAGACAAGATCCTTAATCAAAAACATATTATATGCAATTTGAACGATAAGTGCAACAAAATTTTTAACGATTCATTCCCTTTTCCTTTTTTATTCTATAACATTAATACGAAACACTTGTTGGAGGAGCAGTAACGAAACTAAAAATGAAAAGTGAATAGACATCGATTTGAAACGCGTTTGTACAATATGGAACAGAATTCCAAATTTTTATATCCACAACTCGTAAGTACCTTCGAAAGATGAGAAACATTAACCTTCAAATGGAAAATTAAATCGTGTTTGTGATACAGAATGATTTCATCAATTATAGATATGCTTCCATTATGCTGTGATTGCAATTGTTAGAAAACTATCATTTGAAGGTTACAGATAAAATATAGATGAAAGTACGTTCCGTGCAAAAGGCGTTTATGAATTGTAAAATTGTGAATAATTACATGTGTGTGTAATTTTGATAAATCGCTTATCTGATTACTGATTACGATTCAACTCTTTTTCAATAAGTATAATAATCAAGATCTCAACTATTATATATTTATTCGATAACAGTGCAGTTCCAGCTTGGAAGATATCATTTTTCTGTCTTCGAATACAGTTATTTACTTTGTTACTAATCTCAAAGCAATTGACGAATGACTGTAACAAAACATCGATAAGAGCATTGAAGCAGTCTGTCTTACATCTATCTATATGGACCTCACCAAAGTGTCGATTAAAACAATTATAGATTAAATCTGTCTTTCATACATCTTTCGCTGCAGAGGAAAACTATAGAGAAATGTTAGAATTATATATTTATTAAAGTTAGTGTCTACCGAAGTATTTATCAGCTTCTTGAGAGGAGTGACTGCTACTCGTTTGGCTATCATTAAGTATATTGTGGAGCTGGAGACAGGCGATGGTTAAATTTGAGCATTCAAATGAATTCTTCCACGCTCTCTATATTTCTAGGTAAAGTTTACTCGTAGAGAACATCTATCGTTATCGTTATCTGAAGCATTCTTCAGAGACCAGGTATCATGATACACTTTCCGCAACACTTTCATGCTCTACAAACGTTACCAGAACATTCCACGGTTATTTTCAGCTTTTTTAGAAATATATTAAAACATGCGAAATGTTCTTATAAAAGATGCAAACGGAGCACAAATTTTTGATAACAATCGGTGGTATGAGTTGGGAATAGAATTTCAAATCTAGTAGAAAGTCAATGGATCGAATTAAGAAGGAAAGTTACAGTAGTGTAAAAACACGAAGGTCCTTTCACGGGGAAAAGATCCAATTAGATTAAGCTCCTTTTTAGAACACACTTTACATAGACTTACACTTTCTTATTCATTTATTGTGACATTGTTGAGAATTGTTATTGTAATGCACATACACGCATATGCATTCATAGAGATGTGTACAAAAGCACGCAGTGAAGATTAGGAAGGGCCACCGCCATTTTGGAGAACGAATGCAAAGCATTTTGTTGTATACTCTTTTATGCTTGTGTAAAACTGAATGAATCGTTTGTCAAATCAATGCGCTTAGATTCAAAATTCAATGGCAGTGAATTAAGTTCTATTATGTAAAATGCAACCACCTTTTATTTGAACGAAAATAACTATTAAATTTTGTACTATTAGTTTTGAATATTTTATTATTTAACAAAATTTAATAATCCGGGATAGATGTACTTACTTGGAAGAAATATCCACGTTTAGAGTAATACGTAAAATAAAAATTACAATTATAAAATAATATTAAATAATACTCTTTCCTCATTCGAATAAAAAATACCTCTTTCATTCTAAGGAAAATATTTTATAAATTGAAATCATTTCTTGAATCTTTCTTAGGTTAATTAATAACGTTTATTATACTAAGAAATTTTATAAAAATGAAATTATTGCATTTTGAAATTGAGTTTTACTGTAATTCGAATCAAATTTGCATTCCTCTGCATTCACCTTTGCAAACCCTGCATTGGGTTTGGCGAGTATTCTTGTCGTAATTAAATAATTTTAATTACGCACTCACATAAAATTGCACCGTTGAAGGGTTAAATATCGTGAGGGGAACAATTACAAAGATCGCATAGTAAACGATGTACGTAATATTTCCACGCTTTGTTATCTAGATAATTTAATACCATGCGAGTATTTAATTATATTTTTAATTAAATTTCAAACGCTAAGTAAATAGTGACTGAAGTAAATTTATACCCGGACAGTTCTCCACCAACTGTTTACGTAAAGTGTGCTCTAATATCTCCTCGATTAAAAACAGAATGGATAAATGAATGAAGAAATAAGGGAGAAATGATAGATTTATTTCTCAGTATTGATTCAAAATGAAATTGGTTGTGGTGTATAGTTTCGTTTGTTAATAACATAATCTATCACGACCGACTTGCGTTTCAATCGAGGCTCTCTTCGTTATTCTATGAAAAAAGTACATATACACAACGTTATACCATATATGCCGCTACATACACGCGTCGTCTTCGATACAGTTTCGAAAATATGATCGAAGAACCTGCGTTGCATAAATTGAGAGGCTTTTGGGAAATACAGAATTTTTTAAAAATAAAATTGATATCAGTTAATTTTAATTCCATTATTAACTATTTTCAATCGGGAGGTAACTCTTAGCCGCTATTTATTTCAATGTTATAACTTAAATAAGGAATAAGAGACGATAATCGTATTACGAACAATTGCACGCGAAGTATCGAAATAAAATAATGCAATTTATTTGATTCTCACGCAAATACACGATTTTCTATTTTTATGTTACCATAAAAACAAGTTTATAAGAATGCAAATGATTCCAATCGCTGTTTCTGTACGACGAAAAATTTCTGGAATGAAATAATAATATTAGATTTCAAAGTTCAAACGCATTTTTGTTTATACGACCGCGATGTTGACAAGAAGCATATTACATAAACTTCATTAGTAATGTAGATTGAGGCTATAATAGAGAATAATAAATAATAAATAATATAATAAATAAATAAAGAATAATATTGTATATGATATAACGGTACTGTTTATAAATAATATTACATATAAATAGCGTAATAAGTAATAAACAATGGATTATAAGTATGAAATAATAGGGAAAAGGGACTTATTTTGGAATTATACAGTTCCAAAGAAATTTGGGACTTTGGTAATCCTATATCAATTTAAATTCGGCATTCTATTTCATTCGAATATTCTAATTTGATATTTTTTTAATCCTACATTTTTTTCACGAAGGTATAAAAATTTATATATTTATTATTCCTTTCCGATTTTCGCTCAAAAAAAAAAATATTGAGCATAATCGAGTTTATCTCACTGTAAACGTAGTGTTATTTTATAAATTCGAGTCTCACACGCGTAATTCGTGCATTAACAATTCGGTATCGAAAATTTTGAAATATAAATTTTGTACGGATTGTTTGTACTTATTTACTGATTTACACCCTAGCGATGCCATTTATTTATTATTTCCCTTACTGAACATCGTTGCGCGACTGCACTTGTCTGAGTTATGTTATAAACCACGGAATATCTTTTTCTCGAAAACTAGCCAGATGACGTGCAGTGAGAAATGGTGTAGGATCGTCCTACGATTTTCATTATGAGTTCGTATCCCGCGGAGTTTAAAGCGTTCTCCATGGTTTTCCATTTTCCTGGGGAATATTGAAACACGTATTATCGTAGGTACACGTTGTGACACATTTCCGCTGGAAGTTACCTACGAGCAGTGAAATGGTCTAGGTAAAATCAGCGACTTCAATGCTGATAGAAACAAAATTACACAAAAAGAATCAAATATTCAATAAAAAAATTAGAAACAGAGGACATGGCCTTCATTTACCATGAATGTAATTATCTATAATGGAACGTCCGTTACGTGAATGTTCTAATATATGAACAGAATATACGAACGAGCATTATATTTTTAATTTTAATATTGTATATAAACGTACGAAATATTTTTTCGTGAACAGTGCTTTGAAACAATTTAGATCTCATTGTAGTCGATCTCGAACGATGCTCGAATTATTAAATGTAACATAAAAACATTAAATAGGCTATTTAAATGTAAATAAAAATCAATGACATTCGTTATAAAGAGATTTCAGAAACCAGGTAAGTTTAAAATCAGCGAATTATCCAGATGACCTGCACAGTGAGTTTTCAATAATTAAATATAAAATGGAATAGCGTTAATCGTTGACATTTAATTAATGATGTTCTCGAGGAGTGAGAAAGTAATCATTTTATATTAAGAAAGACAAATAAGATAAAGGATACTTCAACTATTCATGAAGTTTTTAATTAGTTATCGTACAACATATCGAAAGACGTTAACAACGATAAATGATTAGAGTATGTATCGATAGCTTATTGAAAAAATTTCTGGAGCATATATAAAGAGGATTCAATCGACAAACAATCAGAATACACTCCGTTCTGCGATACGACAGGATTACAAGTGCGAAATCCAAGTCCGATTCCAAGAAGAAAAGATGAAATGTGAGTATAATTTTTATTCTGCGAAAACCATTGTAATTACGATTTTTCGCATTGTCTAATGAAACACGTAACAGAGATTTTCGCTTGAATCCTTCCTTTAGTTGAATCTTGATATTTATAACCTCTTTAATTCAAAGAATTACTTGTATTAAACTGGATTCCATTAGATTTTTTCAAATTATTCCAAATTTAATATAATTAATAGACAAAGCTCTGCAAATCAAAATGTTTATATCTCTGTAAATCGAACTGTTGGTGTCGCTATTGACCATTTGCAATTCAAATTATATAAGCTAGGAGCATCGTATTTTCGATTTTTGACATCTCTTTTTTAATCCAAAAATCTCGATAAATCAATCCTCCTATAACTTGAAGGTTTTAGCTTTTCTCCTGAGTTCTGTCTGCTCTTCCGACTCTACGTGTACACCCGTATACAAGTTCTTTTTTTCACGATTACATCATGTCCAAGTTGCTTCGGATATTCCCTGTAACATTTAGAATGTCTCCGCGAAGCTAACGAAAATTTGTTTACTCGGTAAACTGCAGTGCACCGTACATTATAATAAACTTCATAAACAACTGCCATGTCGTTTTAACTTTGCTAATTACCTTGTTCGCCAAATGTACACTCGACATCATTTGCTTTGCATGTACGGGATATTCGACGTGACCCGTGATACGCGTAGAACGACGAAGAGGTTGATAAATATCTTTAGAAGACCTGTTGCGTTGGACATTTCGTTCAGATGTTTCGAAGATTTTTCGATTAATCCGATTTAGGAAGTTATCGAGTGGCTTGATATTAAACGATGTCTTTTAATGCTTGATTTTTCACTCTTCCAGCGATGTTTACGATCCTTTTGGTCGCGGCTTGTGCCGCCTACGTTTCCGCCACACTGCCCCTTGGTGTACAATGTCCCCTACACAACGAAGCAGATGTCACTTTGTTAGAAAATGTGGCTGACTGCTCAAGCTACTATGCCTGCAACGAAGGAATACCGATCTTAATGAAGTGCAATCCAGGGCTTCATTATAATCCCGCCTTACGCGTTTGTGATTATCCAGAAAATGTAAACTGCCGAGCATTGAATCCTCCTCAGCCTTCGTCGTCTAGCAGTGGCCCATCCAGCAGCTCCCCTCGTCCATCAAGCGGGCCTGTGCCATGTGTAGCTGCAGGCAGTCAGGGTTAATACTATTTACAATAACTTTGAATTCCCTATATGACAGTTTTTGAGATGTTAATTGTACTGGGTGGCTTGGAACAAGTGTACACAACTGAGAGATCCTTGAGCGATTAGTATCCAACATAAATCATGCGCTCGTTTAACATCTTTCCTGCAAATTATCGCCGAACTTTTCAAAGTTGTGTACGTAATAAGACACCTTATGTTATTATGCATTATTAATATTACGGATTATTATGCTTCTATGTATGGAATATCATAGATTACTATTAAATTTAACAGACTTGCTGTTAACCTACCGTTTCTTTAGTTCAACCCTTCTACAGCCTAAGGTCTTTTGTTTAACACGTTCAACCTGGCGTGAACCACTGGTGTCCCACACCTAGTTTCGTCCATAGAATAACTTACCATAAATAGGTACGGTTATGTCATTTATATACATATTTCAATATTCGTGAATAGAGTTTAGTAAGTGTTTTCTAAGGATTTCACACTACTACTCAGACTTTGATGACAGCCACTGACAACTGGAAAGCTACTGAAGTAAACAAGCGCTGCAAGATGAATGCACAACTTATCATTACGTGTACGCCTTCATAGGCTTCGAAAAAATACGCTGGGTTGAACGTGTTAAACATCTTGGATCGTGAATGTGTATGATAATATCGTTTCTGAATTTTTATGTCGATTACAATTCGTTTCATTGCTGTTAACGTAATGTGTTTACATACAAAGGGTGATAAGAGGAAGTGTTCTAGGCTTTTAGGATTTATGGTGTTCGTTTAGTGAACTAGTAAATGTTAATTCCCGTCTTTCAGAAGATTGGATCTTAGGATTGAATGACTCGACTTAAATCGAGGACTGGTTTATTTCCTTATTGCTAGGTCACACTTATTTTTCTCCGATACCCACTGTTTAGGAAGCTTAATTCACATAAATATGATTCAGAATATTGTAGTATCATGAAAATACATAGAGGCCTCACAAATAAATGAGAAAATGCCTGGCGGGTATCGAGGGATGGGAAAACCATGGGTCAGCGAGACCAGCGACAAGATCGAGGTCTGCTTGGAAGAAAGAGGGTGCAAGGGAAGGTGTACGAGCAAGTATGACAATATTTAATCATGGATGCACCCGAAGAAAGTGGTAGGAGAGTAGGAACGCTTAAAAGGGTTAAAAATTTCTTAAAGCATACAAATTTCTGCCCAAAAGGAACAATTAAGTTGATGGAACATGTTGATATCTATTAGCGATAACACCATTATCAGTGGCCACTGCTGATACTCAAGATTCAAATTATTTAACATTTCTCCGCAAAGAAAGACAAGATCCTTAGACAAAAACATATTATATGCAATTTGAACCATAAATGCAATAAAATTTTAAACGATTCGTTCCCTTTTCCTTTTATATTCTATGATTTTAATATGAAACACTTGTTGGAAGAGCAGCAACGAAACTAAAAATGAAAAGTGGATAAACATCGATTTGGTACTCGTTTGTACAATATGGAACAGAATGCCAACTTTTTATTTCCACTATTCGTAAACACCTTCCGAAAGATGGAAAACTTTATCTTGAAAAGGAAAATTAAATCGTGTTTGTGATACAGAATGATTTCATCAGTTATAGATAAGTTTCTGTTATGCTGTGATTGCACTTGTGAATTAGATTCAGTACTCATTTTTCTGGTTCTCATTATGTGCAATATTTTAGTTGTATATTTGCACCATCAGCCATTTGTGATATTATCGTATTCAGAAAATTTATTATATTATATGTAAGTATAGAGCAATTTCTTGCAGAGAAATGTGGAATACCCGTGGAGATGATGAAAGTAAACTAGTAAGAAAGTACGTCTACTGCAAAAGGCGTTTGTGAATTGTAAAATTTGATATATTTACATGTGTGCAATTTTGATAAATTGCTTATCTGATTACTAATTACGTTTCAACTCTTTTTTAATAAGTCTAATAATTAAGATCGCAACTATTATATATTTATTCGATAACAGTGCAGTTC
>NIJG01000360.1:36614-55442 GCA_002201625.1 Euglossa dilemma
TAATTTCGATTAATTTATCAAAGTATTCCATTTCTACATTATATATTTGTATTTCCTACTAAATGTGTCTTTGTAATTAGTTGAATTTACGATCATGATAATTTTTTTTTTAAGCCTGATCTATTATATATGATTGGCTTCTATATTATGCGTACATACGGTGCCGGAGCGACACGTCTGGCGACGTCTTGCAGTTGCGTACGGCATGGCAGATTGGCACTACTGAATGGACATTGTTAGGTTCTTCATCCATACTATTGTACCGTATGCATTTTTTCGCAGTTTTCCATTTATTTATACACATTGTTATTTCCTGTTATGATATTTTCAATTTTTATTTAAGAAAAACTGTATTTCTCAGATAAAGTGTATTTGCAATTGGTTGAGTGTACGTTTATGACATTATTCTGTTAAGTTAATTCTTATTTTATGTGATCGTCTGTATACGTACCTACGCTGTCGGCGCCGCACGTGTGGCGTGGACTGGTACTTGCGTACTTCAAACGGAGCGGCACTACTGGATGGTCATTGTTAATTTCTATAACCCTTATTGCGTGCCATTTGCAATATATCCCAGTTTTCCATTTATTTATACATACTGTAATTAGCTGATATAATATTTTAGACTTTTTTCAATATTTTCAATTTTTGTTGCAATGAATCGTGTTTCTTTCTAAGAGTTTCATAGGAGTTAGATGACACTGCGTTAACCGCGATATTTTGCTAAGGGTATTATTGATTTATATCATTGTCTGTATATGTACCTACGCTGCCGGCGCGACGCAGCTGGCGTCGTCTTGTATTTGCATACGGCACAACGGAGTGGCACTACTGGATGGTCATCGTTAATATCTTTAGCCATGATTTTTTACTGTGTGCCTGTGTTCCCAGTCTCCCATTCATTTATACATACAGTGATTAACTGTTATGATATTTTCGACTTTTTTCAAAATTTTCAATTTCTGGTATCAAAAATTGTATTTCATAATAAAAGTGCCTTTGAAAAAGTTGTGCTCCCGTTTTTGACAATATCTTGATAAGCTTGATGTTATCTTTAATGTTAGTTATTTAACCTTGATGTATACCGTATGCATTTCTTCAATGTTTTCAATTTATTTATACCTATTAAAATATACTGTTATGACATTTTGCATTTCTTACATTATTTTCAATTTTAAATTTAAATGATTGTATTTCTTAGTAAAAGTGCCTCGGGAATTAGTTCTTTGTACGCCTGTGGGGATATATTGCTAAACTTTTTGTTTTATATGGTTGTCTGCATACGTACCGAGGGTGCCGGAGGGACACGAATTGCAAGGTCCTGTAGTTGCCTACGGCAGATCGCTTTGACGCTACTCTGTGGTTTCGGATAATTATAATGTCTTTCTCTTTACCTAATACGTTGCCTTCCGAGATCCTAACCCGCAGAATAGGGTGTCCTGTTTAATGTTCACGGTAACGAATTAGTGGACATTTTCGCAGACGGACACCTCATTTTCATGTATGAATAGCAATATCGAGAGTCAAACTATTCACGAACGTTAGCTCCTCTCTTGAGAGTCGTACTGCTAAGTCAATAGCATTACCTAACCTGTTATTCCGTGAGTCGTACCAGGTATTCCGGGAGTCAATCCGCAGTACACTATTGGCAATGGACAAATTTATTCACGGTTTGTATATTAAAGTAGTGCTTGAAACCGTTTGTGAAAGTTACCAGTTTTTATAAAGTCAACATCTTTACTGAAAACCTCACCCTCCGAGAACCAAACCTGCCGTATCGAGAGTATAACTTCGTGATCATAGATACGAATTAGTGTACATTTTAGTTCATGTATGAATTAGAAGTTCGAGGGTCAAGCTGTTCGAAATCGTTACTACCTTGTTTGGGAGACGAACTGCTAAGTCAATAGCATCGCATAGTCTGTGGCTCCGTGAGTCGGACCAGGTATTCCGGGAGTAAATTCTCTGAATAGTGTTGACACAGGATACCGTAATTCACGTTATGAATATTAATATAGAGTGTCAAACCGCTGTAGAAAGATACATATTGGTATAGAGTGAAACCTTTACCGATGGCCTTACCCTCCGAGAAACAAACCCGCTGTATCGAAAATATAACTTCGTGCTCTGAGAAAGAAATTAGTATTCATTTCAGTAACGGGCACCTTAACTTCATGCATGAATAGGAAGATCGTGGATCAAACGAATCCGGAACGATACCACCTTCTCTGACAGACGAACAGTTACGTAAATAACTTCACCTATACTGTTATTCGGTGAGTAATACCAGGTATTCCGGGAGTAAATCTGGTCAGGAGTATTGGCAATGGACACCTTAACTCGCGGCATGAATATTATAGTAACGAGGCAAGCCGCACGAGAAATTTACCAATTAGTATGACATACTTCTTACGGGACGCGTTACATTCCGCGAACATAACCCGCTGTATACAGGGTATATCTTCGTGTTCGGAGAATAAAATTAGTATAGATTTTAATGACCAGCACCTTAACTTCATGTATCAATTAGATGTTCGATGTTCAACCCGTTCGAGAACGTTATCACCTTGGTTGAGAGTCGAACGGCTAGGTCAATAGCTTCACCTATCCGGTGCTTCCGATAGTCAAATCAGGTATTGCGGAAATCAATCCGCTGTACAGTATTGGCGACAGACACCTTAATTCACGGTATGAATGTTGAAGTAGACAGTCACACCGTTGTAGAACGTTATCTATTTAGATGAAGTCAGTTATTTTATTGATAGTCCAAACTTCGGAGATTCCATCCCGCCGTACCGGGAGTATATCTTCGTGTGCAAGGAGAAGCAAACTGGTAGACATATTAGTGACGGGTACCTTAACTTCATTATGAATAGGAAGATGAAGCGTCAATCCGATCCATATAATTGCCAGCTTCTCTGAGATTCCAATGTGTATGTCAATTACTTCAGCTATCCTGTGGTTCTGAGAAACAAATCTGGTACCCTGGGGTAAATCCGCTGAAGATTATTGGGAATAGACACCTTAATGCACGGTATGAATATTAAAGCAGTCCGTCAATCCGTTGAAGAACGCTACCCATTGGTATAGCGACAAACCATTTACCGAAAGCCTTACATTTGGAGAACCTAACCCACCGAATCGAGAGTAAAACTTTGTGCACAAAAAAACATACTAGACCACATTTTATCGACTGGGACCCCAATTTGGTATATGGATTAGAAGTTCGAGAGGCAAACTGTTCGAGAACGGTACCGCCTTGTTTGAGAGTCGAACGGATATGTCAGCAGTTTCACATATCCTGTGATCCCGAGAGTCCAGCTGAGCATTCGAGTAGTAAGTTCGCTGTACAGTATTGGCAATAGATACCTTAGTTCACAGTCTTAATTTTAAATTACTAAGTCAAACCATTGCAGAACGCTACCTACTGGTACAGGATCAAAATTTTTACAGAAGGCCTTACCTTCCGAGATCATATCCAGCTGTATCGAGAGTATAAATTCGTTTGTAGAGAAACACATTGGTTTACACTTTATTGGCGAGCATCTTAGTTTCCTATATGAATTAGAAGATCGGGGACCAAACCGTTCGAGTACGTTACCATATTCTTTGAAAGTCGCACACCTAAATCAATAGCTTCGCATATCCACTGATACCGAGAGCCATACCTGGTGTTCCAGGTGTAAATGCGATAAACGGTAATGGCAGTAGACAGATTAATTCACTGTACAAATAATAGAGTATAGAGTCAAACCGTTGTAGGACGTTACGAATTGGTATATAGTCATTCTCATTACACAATACCTTGCCATCCGTGAACCCAACACGCTGCAGCCTTGGTCTTGCTTAGTTTTCACGAGATGATATTTAGTAGACGTTTTAGCAGAAGGACATATTCTTTTCGTGTATGTATAGGAGGACAAAGCGTAAAGCTATGCGAGAACGATAACACCTACTTCCAGAGTCGAACTTCTAAATTAATAGCTACACCTATCCTGTGATTCCGCGGGTCATTCCAGATATTTCAGGAGCGAACATCCAGTGCAGTATTACTAGTGAACACGATAATTCACGATATGAATATTAATGTACAGTGTCACACCGCTGTACAACGTTACCTATTGGTGTACAGTCAAACTTATTACCGAAGGCCTCACGATCCGAGAAGCTAACCTGCTGTAACGAATGCATATCTTCGTATTCAGAGAAGCAAATTAGTATAAAATTTAGTGACGGCCACCTTAATGTAATATATGAGTTAGGAGATCGAGGGTCAAACTGTTCGTGAACGTTACCTCATTCTACAACATTCGAACGGCTAGGTTTATAGTATCATATATGCAGTGTTTCCGAGAGTCATGCCAGGAATTCCTGGAGTAAATCCGCTGAAGAGTATTGGCAATGGACACATTAATTCACAGTTTGTATATCAAAGTAGATCGTCAAACCGTTTGAGAACGTTACCAATTGGTATTGCGTCATACTCCTTATCGGATACCTTACCTTCCAAGAACCTAACCCGCTGTAGCGAGTGTCATGCTTAGTGCTCTCGGAAACAAACTAGTAGACATTTGAGCAGACGGAAACCTTATTTTCATCTATGAATAGAATAATCGAGAGTCAAACCGTTCGAGAACGATCCCCCCTTATCAGAGAATCGACCGGCGAAATCAATAGCTTCACCCATCCTGTGATTTCTAGAGATAAACCAGGTATTCCGGGAGTAAGTCCGCCATGCAGTATTGGCTTGCGACGCCCTATCTCAGGGTATAAACTTCAAAGTACAGAGTCATACATTACCAATTGGTATAGGATAAAACTTTCTACCGAAGGCCTTACCATCCGAGATTCTAACCCTCTGTAGCGAGCGTCCTGCTTATTGTTCACGGAATAAAATTAGTAGTCATAGGAGTATAAAAGCACCACATTTTCATGAATAAATAGCGAAGTCGAGAGACAAACAGTTCGACAACGTTGCTACCTTGTTTGAGATTAGTAAGGCTAAGTCAACAGCTTCACATCTTCTGTGATTCCGAGAGTGAAACCAGGTATTCCGGGAATAAATCCGCTGTGAAGTGTTGACATCGGACACCTTAATTCAGTGTATGAATATTAAAGTAGGGCGACAAACAGCTTGAGAGTGTTTACAATTGGTATTAAGTCAAACGTTTTACCGAAGGCCTTGACCATCGGAAAACTAACCCGCTGTATCGAGAATATATCGTCGTGCTCAAGGAAACAAATCAGTAGATATTTTCGTGACCAAAAGATCCTGTATGAATTAAAATATCATGGGTCAAACCGTTCGAGAACGATACCACCTTCCGTGAGAGGTGAACGTCTATGTCAGTACAGTGACCTATCCTTCGATTCTGAGAGACAAACTGGGTATTCCGAGAGTGAACCTGCTGAACAGTATTGGCAATAGGCACATTAATTTGCGGTACGAATATTAAAGTGGAGAATCAGACCTTCGGAGAACATTACCAATTGGTATGTGGTCATTCGTTTTACACAGATCCTTACCATTCGAGAAGCTAACCAGCTGTATCGAGAGTATAACTTCGTGTCTAGAGACACACATTGGTATATATTTCAATGGCGGCTCCGTAATATCATGTATGAATTAGATGATCGAAGGTCAAACAGTTCTTGAACGATACCTACTTCTTTGAGTGTCGCACGGATAAGTCATTAACTTCACATATCCTGTGATCCCGAATGTCTAACCAGGTATTCCGGGAGAAAATCCGCTGAAGAATATTGGCAATTACCACCATAATTCAAGCATTAAATATTAAAGTGCAACGACATACCGTTTTAGAGCGTTGACAATTGGTATAAAGTCAAGCACTATAACAATGGCTTTATCTTTGGAAAAGCTAACCCGTCGTTTCTAGAGTATAAAACCGGGTTCGATGAAACGACCTAGTGTACATTCTAGTGACGAGCACCTTAATTTCATGCAAGAATTAGAAGTTTGGGGGTCAATCCATTCGAGAACGTTACCACCTTCTACGAGAGATGAACGGCTGAGCCATTATCCTCGCCTGTCATGTTATTCGGAGAGTCATACCAGGTATTCGGGGAGTAACTCCACTGAACAGTTTCGGCAGTAGGCACATTAACTTACTGTTCGAGAATTAATGTACAGAGTCCAACTGTTGTAGAACGATTCATACGGTTATAGAGTTAAACACATTTTAGATAGCCTTACCTTCCGAGAAGCAAACACGCCTCTTCGAGAGTATATCTTCGTGTTCAGAGAAGCAAAGTGATAGATAGTTTAGTGTCGCGCATCTTAATTTCATGTATGTATAAGTAGATTGAGGGTAATACCGTTCGAGAAAGTTGCCACCTTCTTTGAGATTCGAACGGATAAGTCAATAGCTTCGTAAATTCTGTGATTCCGAAAGACAACCGAGATATTCCGGAAGTAAATGCGCTGTCCAATATTGGCAATAGACTCCACAGTTCATGGTATGAATATTAAGGCAGGCCGTCAAACAGATATAGAACGATACCTACTCGTATAGGGTCAAACCTTTTACCAATGGCCTTCCATTCCGGGAACATAACCTGCAGTATCGAGAGTATGACTTCGTGGTTAGAGAAATACATTAGTGTACATTTTAGTTATAGCCACCATAATTTCATGTATGACCTAGAAGGTTGAGGGTCAAACCGTTCGGGAACGTTACCACCTTCATTGTGAGTCGAACTGCTGAGTCAAGAGCTTCACATATCCTGCGATTCCGAGAGATAAATCTGGTACACGGCAGTAAATGCGCTGAAGAGTATTGGCTATAGACCCCTTAGTTCAAGGTGTGAATATTAAAGTAGACCGTCAACCCGGTACAGAACGTTAACAATATGTATATATTCATTCTTGTAACCGACTGCCTTACCTTCCGAGAATCCTAACCAGTTGCATCGAGAGTGTAACATCGTTTTCAGAGGAACAGATTAGTATGCGTATTAGTGACGGGCACCTTAACTTCATGTATGAATTAGAAGATCGCGTGTCAAACAGTTCGATAACGTTGTCACCTGCTTTGAATGTCGCACATCTATGTCAATAGCTGCAGCCATCCTGTGATTCCAAGAGGCAAATCAGGTATTCCAGGATTAAATGCACTGAACAGAATTGGCTAAAAACACCTCAACTCGCTGTATAAATATCAAAGTACAGAGATAGACCGCTGGAGAACGTTACTAATTCGTATAAAGTCATTCATTTTACCGAACACATTACCTTCCTAGAACCTTATCCGCTGTAGCTAGTGGCATGCTTAGTGCACACGGAAACAAATTAGTATACATTATAGCAGAGGCACACCTTATTTTCATACATGAATTAGAAGCTCGAATATCAAACCGTTCGAGATCAATCCCATTTTCTTTGGGTGTCGAACGGCTAAGACAATAGATTCATCTATACTGTTATTCCGATAGTCAAATCCGGCACTCCTGAAGTCATTCCGCAGTACAGTATTGGCGATAGTCACCTTAATTCACGGTCGGTATATTAAAGTAGACGTTCAATCCGTCGAAGAACATTATCAATTGGCATACAGTCGTTCTTCTTTACCTATACCTTACATACCGAGGACGCAAGACGCTGTAGCGATTGTATCGCATCGGGTTCACAGGAACGTATTGGTAGACATTAAAGCAGACGAATACCTCAATTTCATGTATCAATAGGAAGTCGATGGTCAATCATTCCGGGAGAGTTACCTCCTTCTTCGACATTCGAAATGCTTAGTCAATAGCTTCATGCAACCTGCTATTCCGGTAGTCAAACGAGGTATACCAGGAGTCATTCCGCTGTACAGTATTGGCAACGGACACCATAATTAACGGTCTCAATGCTAAACTAGAGCGTCAAGCCGTTGTAGAATGTTACCTATTCGTATACGTTCAAATTCTTTTCCGAAGGCCTTATCATCCGAGGACGTATCCGTCTTTATCGAGGGTATAATGTCGTGTTCAGAGAAACAAATTATTATCCCCTTTAGCCACGTGCGCACTAAATTCAAGTCGGAATTAAAACATCGATGGTCAGACCCTTACAGAACGATGGCACCTTCTTTGAGAGTCGCGCGGCTAAGCCAATAGCTTCACTTATGCTGTGAATCCGAGAGACAAGCCAGGTATTCCGCGACTAAACACGCAGTTCAGTATTGGAATTACACACGCTATACCATGATTATAAGTATTAAAGAACAGAGTCAAACCATTGAAGAGCGCTACATATTACTATACAGTAAACCTTTTTACCGAAGGCCTTACCTTCCGAGAACCTGGCCCGCTGTATCGAGACTATAATATCTTGTTCAGAGAAGCAAGTTTATGCCCAACTATGTCAGGGGCACCATAATTCCATTTATGAATAAGAAGATCGTGGGTTGCACCGTTCGACAACGTTACTAACGTCATTGAGAGTCGAACAGCAAAGGCAATAGCTTCGCCAATCCTGTGATTCCGAGAGTCAAACAAGGTATTTCAGGAGTTAATGGGCTGTACGATATTGGCATCATACACCCTATTTCACAATATAAAAATTAAAGACCAGAGTCAAACCATTGTAGATCATTACCTATTGCAATGCAGTCAAACTTTTTACCGAAGGCCTTTCTTTCCGAGAAGCTAACCCGCTGTATCGAGAGTATAACATCGTGTTCAGAGAAACAAATAATTACACATTTTAGAGACTGACACCTTATCATCATATATATATTGCAAATTCGATAGTCAAACTGCTGGATGTTGATAGCACTATTTATAGCATCAACTTGTTCGTTACAGGGCAGTCCAATCCACCCGCTCATTTAATGTATTTCTTATTAGCACTTAGTAATTATATTTAGTTATTCCCTGCCATTGCTTAATTCTTGCATATCCGACACTTGTATGTACGAGCACCTAACCCAAACTCGAGAACCTAACCGGAATCTACCCAAAACCAATCTCGCTACATACGCGGCAGACAAATGCAACCCCACCACATGCCGACATCATTTAATGTGTATATTATTGTCGTTTACTACGTCCCTTTAGTTATTTCCTGTTTGTGATTAACTCCTTCATGCACGACACGTGTGTGTCTGATGACCTGAACAGCGCGCCTCATGGCTTCCGCAGTGGTAGGTGTGCGACAATGGCTACGCCATGTCAAATTTAGAAGGGCACCAGCACGAGCGGCAGTGGCCGTCACGTTGAAAAATCTTCGATGAGGCGTATGCCAAGCTGATGACTCCAGCGACTGTAGGATCAACCTACTGGACCTGAGTATCGAAGAGGTGAGGCCGACGCGACACAAAAACGGGAGCCTCGTACTTGAGGCAGCGGGTCGGGAATGTAAGGGGGCTCTCCAGGACTCAGAGTGGCCCGACCGACTAATAAGGGCGGAGCTGCAGGTAACTGAGTTGGGCGACTCAGTTACCCCCCAGGATGTTGCAGGAGCGCTCGCAGAGATGGGCGTCTGCTACCCTACCCAGATTATGTGCAGCGAGATCCGCACCGCTCCTCCAGGCTGTGGATAATTTGGGCGATATACTACCTCTCCGCCGCCAATAGCATCTTGTACGGCGGAAGAGTAAGAGTATGCTGAATCTCAGCCCGCGTGCAAGCGCTGGTAGCACGATGGCTGCAGTGCTTCAGGTGCCTAGAGTTTAGGCATGTCAGGCCGCGATGCCCAAGCTACGTAGATCGGAACGCAACATTGCTGCGGTCATGGGAGCAGGGCCAACAGGTTGCTGAAACGCCCCAGCTCTCAAACGCCCGATATTGCTCGGCCCATGGTCTGGAGGCCGCACACAGGATTAGCAGTATGGCTTGCAGCCCAAACCCCTAAATCAACGCAGAGGAAGACGAAGAGGATAACTACATGTAAACTAAAGGAAGGACCGGGCAGCAGCGCTTGCAGGAGCAGCAATGAACTGACGCATCTAGCAGCGACAGGATTAGCGTTGTGCCTGCAGGAGGCCATGGACACGGTCTAAAATTCCAGATCCATCAGGCGAATATCAACCACTCCCGAGCGTAGCATGACCTGTTAGTGCAGACGCTCGCGGTGGCTGGCTCTGATTTGCGAGCGGTACCCGTTGCCAGACCGCAACAACTGTTCCGGGCACCTTCATGTAACGGTCGAGGCGGCGTGGAATAGAACCCTCCGAACACCCCTGGCCCTGTTAGCGCACACCGAGGGGAGGGATAAGTCTTGGTGGCCTGGTGCTTCCTGATAGTGGATGACTGCTACATCAAGCCGAACTGCAGCCTGGGGGAATACAAACGGCGGCTGGACGGGATAAGAATATATCTTTCACTGCACCTATCAAAGTCACTGCTCGTTCACGGGGATTTCAACGCCCACAAAACAACCTGGAGCTCTCTGAGGACGAACGTGCTGGGCGAGGCGCTGCTCGACTGGGCAGCCGGACTTACAACACATCTGTTAGGCCGGCGGTCATGTTCATGGAGTACTTATCCTATGCCTCTCCGGCTTGCTGTGCAGATACTGAACCGATGGCGGGAGGAACTAGCGGTGGAGACACTCAGCGACCAACTTCTGATAACCATGGGGTACTCCGCCCCTGTATGAAGAACAAGTAGCGGGCCAACGGGCACAGGAGCCCCACCGCCTCGACGAGGGCACAGTTTTGGCTACATCGTATGTAGTTGCGCTCCCGTCCGTCCTTGAGGATGACCACGATACACAGGACGACGGGTAGTGGGTCCACAATGCCATGACGGCGGCGTGAGTACTGACTACGGCGCACGCCGCGGCGAAACCGAAAAAGGCGGTGTTCTAGTTGCGCGTGGAGTTTGCAATACGACGTGAACGGATAGTTCGAGCCCATCGCCGGCACCCTCGGGCCCGTCGCAAGAGCCAAAGTCAGGTGATGGGAAAATCTGCTGTGAGAAATCGACGATGACTCCTGGGGACGACAATACCGACCGGACCATGTGTGGCTACGGGGATGGACGCCAAGGCTCACGGAGAGCATGGATTCCGACTTCGTGCGGCGAGTCGGCGACAGCCCTTTCCCGGCAGCATGGGTGACTGCGAGAAAAACATCGATAGTTCCGAAGACGGACTGGACAGCCTGAACGGTCGACCTTCTGGTCACCAGTAAGTAGCTGGGCCTGGCGGCTGGAAAGCTGGGGGTGAGTAGGATTGCGTCCGGAATGGATGGAATTTCGGAATTCCAGATTGAAGTAGCACGTCTCGGTGAGAGCGGTGTCGAAGTGACTAGGTTGGAACTCTTTTTATTTGGAACCATCGGATACAGGCAGCTACATTTTACAAAGTTGATTTTTCTTCCCTGAGGAGCATCGTAATTTACACTCGTCATTTTCAATTACGTTCATTCGGTTAATGTTGTACGTGCACGTCGATCTCTAGTGGAGACAACATGTGGGTAGTTCTAATGTTCATTTGATGTATTGTTACATAAGCATTTTATTCAGCTTGATAATATTCTATGTATCATTATTTATACCGATCTACAATCTCCTCAGTTGTCCAAGGACATGACCAATCGCAACATATACCTCGTAGTTTCTGTCGCAGAAAATTTCGAGAGTTTCGAGTGTTTGTTTGATTATTGTAATTATGCTGTCTCCGAAGACTCAGGGTACACAGGGACTCGCGTGTGGGACCTCGGGTTAGGCAAGTCCGGAAAGCTTAGACACTTGGGAAGAGTGCGAAGGTGCGATCGAGAGCCGAGAACTTTCGTCGAAGTTCGAAGATGCGGAAGTAATCCCGAGACAACTGGGCTAGTCCAGAAGTCCTCCGTGACCCTTGTGATTTCGACTTGACGGTACCAGGGAGTATAGAGGATTCGCATACTCTCACAGAGTCCGGAAAGATCTGCCTCTGTTCGGAGCCGTTCTACAGAATCGCGTGGCAATCGTTCAAAATCGTTCATTATTTTCGATAACTCATTTCTCCAGCCTCCCTCGGCCCCTCCATTTTCCTGACACCGGCTGAACGACAGAGATAGAGTACTTCTACATTTAACGAGATACCAGCTTGAGGATTTACACCGCGTTAATTCATAAGAGTGGGATAATTCGGCGAGGTGACATCAAAGGCAGGTCCGCCAGTTTTGTTCGCCGAATTAATGACTGTGATATCGCCAGACAGCGGCGAAATCGAAGCATCTTGTCCGCATCAAAATCCTAATTAACCGAAACACGCTTACTAATCTCGACAAAGAGGGTGATTAACAAGATGATTCATAACGTCATGTTAATTACCAGTCGCGTGACAAATCGAGTGCGCCGTCTTCCCCTCGGTACAGCCTCGACCTAGCAGGAAACCCCGGAATCTCATCCATTTGGCATTACGCCCAATCAAAACCACCGCCTTTTCGAATTGGTCTCGACGCGTTTCAAGGCCCAAAAGTTCATCGAGGTTCGTTGGTATCGTTTCACTGTTTTTCCAACGATGCGAAGAAGCAATCGAAGCTTTTACTGCGATTAATTCAAGGGGAACATGGGATAAGGATGAAGGGACTGCTGGTACATGGCGAACTCGCTGATATGAATGAATAGGTAATATCGCTATCGACTGCGAAACAGCGCGCTCGTCTTTCGGAAATGGAAATTCGGGGTAATGCATTTAAATTCGAGCAAGAGGGACAATTTACGATCCGAATTAGCTATGGAAACCTTGATTCCGTGGCCTGCGAGATATTCGCGTAGGGGCATGAGCCTCGGCGCCGAGCGCCCCAGGGGAAATATGTCCCGCATTAGTCAGGAATTCCACGGGTAGGCGTCCAATTTTCTGGCGAACCCGAGTAAAGAACATGCAGCGTCTTCGACTTTGCATCTCCTCGATATCCAGACCCGTTCGACATTCTCTCCCTCTCTCTCCCTCCGAGCTTTTCACAGAATGGGACACTCCGATAGTTGTGGCAGCTGGGTCAACCTTCTAGCAGAGATTGTTTGACTTCAACTACATTCTTCACCGTTTTTCTTCCTTTTATTTCCCCCTTTCCTCTGTGATATATACCCGATGCAGGTTCGAGTGAGACGCCTTAATTGTTTCCGACGTTACAGAGGGTATAAAGGAATGAGAGTTAAATGACCTCATGGCGTGTGTGTTATGGTTGGAAAGGCGTCAACATTGTCCTTGAAATAGGGTAAAGGAACTTGTTTCAGAGCTTTCATGCTTGCAATTGCTATTCACGGATGCAAAATGTGTATTATGTTTCGGTACTTGTTACAAATCGCGTTCTGGCGTCAATGCGATTCTTTTGTGACGCGATATTTTGACAGGAATGAAGAAGAATGCATATCTTTAAACGGATAAGGAATATATACGCAGGAAGAAATATTTCCGCGCTAGCTGAAGATGTATGACTACTTTGACAATGCGTTGGAATAAAATACCGATAACAGCGTAATTAATAAAAATACGAATTTCTCTAGGAACGGTTTGAAATTTCGAAGCTTGTCATTGGAATG
This sequence comes from Euglossa dilemma, assembly GCA_002201625.1. NCBI lineage: Eukaryota > Metazoa > Arthropoda > Insecta > Hymenoptera > Apidae > Euglossa > Euglossa dilemma. The sequence goes on from NIJG01000360.1 coordinate 50,094, forward strand.
AAAACTGTTTAAATTATGTATGTACATGGGTCTCAATAGGCCTGCGGTCCTGAAGTTAAGTATTTACAAGTGTTTAACATGCACATTTGAAGAAAATTGTGCCAGTGCAGGAGAATCTATCGGTGACAACAACATCGAGACATAGATACGCTCCAAAAATGAAAAATTGACTCATCATCGTTTGTACAAATTGCTAAATCTATTATTAACAATGAATTAAAATTCCCCTCGCCAAATTGCCCTAGTTGCAGATTTACAATAAAGATAAAAATATTAATCAATCATTCGCTTTCGATGACGTAGCTTATATCAGCTGACGAGAATGCAATTACTACTTCCAAAGCATGCGGAGATTACTAAATTGATTATTAATAACGGACTGTAGGCGACGTTTGTTTATAACTAAGGTGAAAGAATTTATAACTTATCAACTATTACAACGGAAAAGTAGTAATCGGTTTTCGGCGGATCGATGGCTATATAAAGAACATCGCCACGCGGTTCAGGTCATTTGTCGGTTCGATCTCCGACGGGTAACATGTAAATTTTCTTAGTTCACGGGTGGTTAGGTGCCCGAAGCAAGGTTGTGAGTGTCTACGCCACTTAAGTACAACTCCTTGAACAATTTATTTAACATCTTTTTCTCCTGACGTCCAATTTTGTCGTCTTCAGCTTCTAATTATATTATCTCTTTCCAGCTTTGATTTTGACGTCACTATTCATCCTCTCTTGAGAAATCAAATATCTCGTATAATATTAGCGACTGTCCCCGAACAAATAGCACGTACTCCAAAAAACTCGTTACGATCCAAAAATCCGCGGACCCTATAATCGCCTTCCCTGTTGGACTTCCGACGTATACCAAAATCCTGCTTTCTTCTCCCTCATTCCAACATTTAATTGCAGTTGCTGACACCTCATGCTCTTGGCAAACTCCAAATGATAGAGTTCGCCACCTTATACCACCTGTTAACCACGAGGGATTTCAAAACGAAACTATTTCACCGAAATCGAGGGGTGAAATAGATTAGAAACATCCGTCGGGTGATTTCCCGAAACGGGCTTGACGGGGCGGATTGTTTCGCTTAATGCCTGGTCCGGTATTCGGTGATCGATAAAGCAGCGACATTTTTCCGCTCAGCGTTTATCTCTACGCTATAGCCGTAGATAATTCGTTACCGCGTGTTTGGTTTCATCTTTCCCGCGATCGAGAGCACAATTACACCGCGTTCAGTCCGTGATACTGACGGCCCGTTCCCTGGCCAAATTATATTTCCCGACTTTCGGATCCACCGAATTTCGAGCCATTCCCATTTTATCGTCCCTCGCGAATGAGCCGCTGTAACCTCCATGTTACCCTCGGCCGTGTTTCATTACCGTCGACTATCTCCTCACACAACCTCCACGCGTTTCCGACACAACGAGCTGCTGTAAACCAGCTTTGCGCGGATATAGCATGGAATAAGTCGAACAACTCGGTACGAATAGACGTTGCAACGGAGATAGTATAGAAATAAATTGTGGCGATTGCCAATAGAAATCCAACCTGACGATAGGAAAAATCTACCATCATCCTTCTCATTTTTTACTCTCGATATTCGTTCATTATATAAGGTTGATTATTAATAGAACTACGAATAGAATGCGAATCATCGGATAGGATTTATTCTATAAAAATTAGAAGGTTCGATCTTATTTTAAAGGTTAGGGATATGAGTCCGGAACATATCAATGCCTATTCGGAGTTCCGAATAACCGAAACTCGGTATGTCACTATACGCATATGTATGTTCCGTATCTGGGTATCACGGGAATGTTGGCGTATTGAAAAACGAGGTGTAATATCGTGACAAAAGGAAGGTAAAAGCCAAGGGGAAAAATCGAACACCTTGCCATCTGCAATGATCTGTCTTGGTCAGTACAATAGACGCAACAGCAAGCAGGGCATCGTACCCAGGACACGCGGAAGGGCAGAGTAAGGGGGTCTCTCATCAAAAGAACACTTCTGCACGTTTGATCAAATAAATGTCGTAAACCGCGGCAGCATATTCTAATGATATATTCCGAAAAGTTGGTCACGAGGTAGTCTGTTAGTCTATAAATGAGGATTCAAAGCAATTAGTGGGAATCAACGCGTGAAGCAACATACCTGGTCATTGTTGGAGCAGCATTCCCAGTTTCCTTCTCCCTCAATTCGCTTCGCCATGAGCACTTGATCGGAACAGACATCATGGCAGTCGACATTCGAGAGATAAACACTCACAATCGGTACAATGGGTATGCTGTCATGTCATTAGAATTGCTCATCCATTTACGGTTGCGGACGATTCATCGCGTGGTAGTCATACCATATCGTTCCCGCGATACACAGGAATGACGTCTACTCCCTCCCCCACACTTGGCCTGTGCCAATGGACGCACAGGGGATTTATTACAATACGCAACTCGGCGAATATTATTGTGCGGGTCCTTTTTAACATTTAGGAGCTGCCAAAATTACGCGGGAACTTAATGCGCGGCAATTCTTCAGCGCGTTCCATTCCTCTCATCTTCTCACAAATCACGCTCAATAGCTCCCTCCAGCACCTCCGAGTTCAGTTTAATAAATGTTATTGAGAATAATTAAGAGGGAAAATTCGTTTGGCATTCCGGTCGGTGGCTGGAAATTGGAATTTCGAACGAGATATCATTCGAATACTATTCCTTCAATTTAACTTCGCGTCATGCGTCTGAATATTTACTTTTCGCCTGATTAATGGTGGAAATTGTCTTTTGCATTTTCCGCCCTATTCTCCGATACAGATAACGGCGTTGTAAGCTGAAACAACGACGCATCGACGAATTAAAGGAGAGTGTTAAAAAAATAGTATCTGTCTAATCGGCTGTAAACGACAGCTTCTTTGTAGATTTTCATAGACACTTACGTCAGAGAATAAAATATTCTATCCTCTCTCTCTGCCAAGAAATAACAGCGAAATGGTGAAAAATATATCAAAATATGAGAAACCGAGTGAAATGAGGAGAACAGAAGAAAGGTTATATAAAAGAGAAGATACATGATAATAAATTATTATAATTTAAACTCGACATTGAGAATGTACCATCGATATTTTGCATCTAAATTGTTGGACGCGAGTCAGCTCAAGGCAACTTTCAACTTTGATTTGGATCGCGGTGTCGTAATAAACGGTGCATCAATTCTGACTGCCCTTTAAACGGAAACAAAACGATTGTCGAGCGATCTGTCTGTCGTGTTTGGTATTCCGCTCGCTTTCTTGGATCAAGTGTACGGACGTATTCGTATTTGCGGGTCAGTGGAGCAGTACGCAGTGGGTATGGTCGAATGATTAACTAAATCCATGATTATCAGAGGAAAAGTTCGATTGGATGAGTTGCGTGATCTCGAAACCTTCCTCGCGATGTGTTGAGCGTAGAATTCGCCGGATTGGTGCCGAGAATTGGAATATCACGCATGCTGGTATATCGACGAATACGCCGAATATAGTATTACGGTTTTATGTGTAAATTACAGTAGCTTCACTGTCGGAAACTTGGAAGCAACCGTCGCGGATCGTGTATGGAGGATTGCTCTTGGGCAGCAGAAGCGTGCGTATTAATACTTCGTTTCCGGCATATAAAGCTGGATCGAGCATATTATGCTATGCAGACCAGTGATTATGGCGCAGTTCGTTGCGGTTGCGCGAACGATCGCCGAATAGAACGTGTTCCGCGTCCCGCGTCCCGCTTCGGCCACGTAGCCTAGTGAAAACGTAACTGCATCTGGAAACGAGCGGTCAGCGAGGTTTGGTAGCGGCGTAAGCAGCCCGGGATGTGCGGCAAACGCATTCCCGGGGAAGACTTAAGACTCCCAAGTAGAAACAGATGCACGTAGAAATTGCCATGCCGTAAAACATCCCGAAGATGTATACTTAGGAAGTACGTTCGCCTTGTCGGCATTAGCCGGTCAGGTTCCCGAATGGTATAAGTCTTCGGTGAAGAGTTTGACTCTACAACAGGATATAACGTGCGCCAAAGATCTGATTCTCTACATTACTATTTATACGGTGCATTAAGGTTCCTCTGGCTAATACTGTAAAGCGGATTGACTAACGGAGTATATGATGTGGCACTCGGAATAACAGGATAGGTGAATAAATTGATAACGATCTCGACCGGTTTGACTGTCGACGTTGGTATTCAAATATAAAATTTAAGTGTCCGCCTGCTGCACTGTCCGCAGATCTGTTTCCGTGGACATTCAGATAGACACTCGCAAGTTCGGGGTTTGTTATATGAAGGTAATGTTTTCGGCAATAAGTTTGAATCTCTGCCAGATGGTACCGTTCTACAACTGCTCGACGCTCGACTTTAATGTTCACACCGTGAGTTAAGCTGTCCAATGTAAATACTGGACAGAGGATGGACTGCCGGAATGCCTGCTCTGTGTCACGGAATCACTTGGTAGGTAAAGCTATTGATTTCGCTGTGCGACTCACAAAAAAATGCGGTACCGTTCTCGAACGTTTCGACTATTCATTTTCCATATTCCTACTTGAAATTAAAGTGTTCGTCTGTTAGAATGACTACAAACTTGTTCACATGAACACTGCGCAATTCACACGCTACAGCGTCTACGGTTCCCGCAAGGTATGGTATTCAGTAACAAGTTTGACATTATACCAATTGGTAACGCTCTAAAACTATTTGGCGCTCCACTTTAATATTCAAATCGTGAATTAATGTATCTATTGCCAATACTCCTCAGCGGATTTACTCCCGGAGTACCAGTTTGACTCTCGGTATCACAGGATGGGAGAAGCTATTGGCTCAGCCGTTCGATTCACAAAGATGGTGGTAATGTTGCCGAACGGTCTGACACTCAATCTTCTATTTCATACATGACATTACAATGCCTGTCGCTAAAATGAATACTAATTTGCTTCTTTGAACACGAAAATATTATCTCCAAACAGCGGGTTATCTTCTCAGATTGTAAGGCCTTCGTTAATATGTTCGACTATATTGCAATATGGAACATTCTTCAAAGGTTTGACTCTGTTCTTTAAAATTTATACCATGAAATTGCGTGTCTAATGGCAATACGATACGCCGCGTTTGGACGCGGACTACATGGTTTGACTATAGGAACAGCAGAGTAGGTGAAGCTGTTAGCTTAGCAGTTCGACTGTTAAAGAAGGTGGTAACCTTCTCGAAAAGTCTTAATCATGATTTTTCAAGTCATATCTGTAAATAAGGTGCGCGTCATTAGAATATATATTAATATGTTTCTCTGAATACGAAGATATACACTCGATACAGTTGGTTAAGTTAGCAGAAGGTAAGATAGTC